>VZTD01003380.1:584089-610331 GCA_013397725.1 Rhagologus leucostigma | reverse complement strand
ATGCCAGGAAATTAAAGAGTGGATATTAATCAGCTCTCTTAACTTGGGCTAATCAAGACAAATAACCCTAATCATGCATTATCGGGATGTGTATGTTTAATTATCGGCAACAAAACAATGGAGTTTGGCTTTTTTCCCTTTAATTTTATTTATTTATTTATTTATTTATTTATTTATTTATTTATTTACTTATTTATTTCCTTGCCTGCCAGCCTTCCCCCAAACAATGGGCACATCCTGCAGTGGCTTGAACTTGGCTGCAATATTTTCTGTTGACGGCCGTGGTGCGTGTGCGCGCTCACACCCCTGGTCGTCCTTTTGTCAAAATGTGGTGGTGGCCATTGTTGTCTCATATTCTGCAAGTGTATGGAAGGTGCCTCAAAAGCCTTTCCTCTAAAATTGAACAATTCTGTCAAAAAAGATTAGTTCTATTTTGTCTGCTGCTTGCTGACTATTCATGAATGTAAAGAGAGAGGGCTTGGGTGTCATACTAAGTTGCTAAGGTGGCTGGCTTTCGGCTATTGACTTGAGGATACCAAACCAGAGCCTACAAAAGAGCAGCCAGAAGGAGAGGAGAGAACTGGTCTGCCATGTGTTTCAGCTATACCTTCTTTAGCTGCCCATTTATTCCTTTTGTTGCCACAACTTTTATTGTCATACAGTTGAAAAAAATGTTAGACACAGGCTTCAGGCTGCACCAAGCAGAAAAAGGGATTAGCATATCACTAGGATCATCTTACACTGAACCAAATTCTTTTCAGGATGTATAATTAGTGAATACAGTCTCCCCCCCTTCTTTTTTTTTTTTTTAGAGGGCATGGGGGAGCCTATGGATAAGGAAAATTAGTTCAGATCTCTGGGTAGGCAACAAGAAGAAAGGATGGAAAAGAAAAAGTTCCCTAGTTTCAGGGAGGATTTTATAAAGGCTATTTCATCATTTTAGCCTTCTGCATCAAGAAGCCTTTTGCATATTCACAAAATGTGTAGATATTGCTTGTTAAGAAAAAAAAAATTATTTTTTTTTTTACAATAATGTGAACAGTCACCTTCCCCAAAGGGAGGCCAGGAGGAGAGAAATTGATTCCAGAGGTGGTCCCAGAGCTGAGCAGCTGGAGGTGGGCAGTGCTCCTGTGGCCCTCTCCCTGTCAAGGGCGCAGCAGAAGCTGTGATCCTGCAGGATGCATTACTTCTTTCCTCCTCACGGATGCTCCCAGCTGCCTTCTGCCTTCTGGGAAGCACACACTGCTCTGTGTGCTGCAACAAAAAAATGCAGTGTCTCCCAGCGCTCGGCCGTGTGTGAGTCAGTCACACAACTGAAGTATGATATGTGGTATAGGCATTTTTAAAATAGGGTGGCAGAATTAATGGCCTATTTTTTTATAAGTACAGGCCGTTTTCAGTGATGACAGAAACAGGCATGAATCAAACAGGAGACTGTGGGTTTAGGGAGTTCCTTGCCTGTGCAGGAAGCTCCCAAATAGGGCTGGTGCTGGCGGAACACGCGTAGCCTTTTCTGGTTCTCCGGACAGTTCAAGTCACAGATAACTTGGCCCTGAAAATCTTTGATTCAAATGGCGTTTGCCTCAGGGTGTGCTTTCAAAATACACCTCTGCCTTGCTCTCGCTGGGGTGGAGGTGTTGTTCTGCGGGAAGAGGAAGGTGAAGAGGAAGCTTTTGGCTTGGTGCACCCTCAGCAAAGCTCCCATGTGCATCCCGGTCCATGCTGCCTCCAAAACTCAGCTGCACCTTTCCCCCTGACAGATCCGGGTGTTTCCTGCTCCCACCAGAGCAAAATTCGAGAGGAGGATTACCCTGGGAAGGAAACAGAGCTTCTTTTTCAGCTGAACGGCTGGTAATTTCGCTGCGTTTAATCACGCCGCACATTTGACATCATTGCCTTTTCAAACTGTTCAAACCAATTGTTCCACCAAACGAGCAATTGGACGTGAATATTCAGAAGCTGCTCTGGGGTGCTCGGCGGTAATTGGTCACATCACTCACATGGTCTCGTTCCCTTTTTGATGAGAAGAGGGTAGAAATTTGCTTCACGCGGATACTTAAACACCCACACATAAAAATCTCATTTAGCACAACTGTTGTTTGTTGGTTTGGTTTTTTGTTTTGTTTTTTTTTCCTGGGGGTTACTACAGCAGCGAGAATGCTCAGTGTCGGAGGGCAAAGGAGGGGAACAAACGAAAGGAGAAGTCAATTAAAATGGCGAATGCAGATGCTGAAAAGTGTTTCTCTCTTCACCTAGTGCGGTCCCCGCTGCTGGCGGGATGTGATTTTGGCTGGGGGTTGGAACGAGATGATCTTTAAGGTCCCTTCTAACCCGATCCATCCTATGCTTCTGTGGTTCTGTGACGGAATATTCTGTGGCCGGGTAACAGGGATGAGGTTTAGGTTTAGGAGGAGGTCCCAGTTGCAGCAGCACCAATGTTTTCAGGCACTCAGAGCTCCTACTGGGAGGTGGTTGTGGCAAACCTGATGTGAAGTCCAGGAGACCGATCATGGAGAGAGATCTGGGTGATTCATACACCATGGGGCTAAGAAAAAACACATTTCACAGCCATGAAATATTTGAGACATTACCTGAGCCATTTAGGAAAATTATGCTGGTTCTTTTAAAACTGGGTCGCACGTATAGGTGGTCATCCGTTGCCCATGTGGATCTCCTTGATTTCAGAGAGGATTTTTGGTAAGGGATGCCTGTGGAGAGGAGCACCAGGTAAAGGGACTGTGTGAGGCTCTGTGACTTGCGATGTTCTTGATATTGACACTGAACAGAGCGTGAAATTATGAACAGGGGTGGCTTGAAAGCTGTTGTTTATTTACAGTGTAAAATAGAAATATCGATGTTGCTCACGCTGAAAAAAATTACTCCTGATGGCCACTTTTTATTAACAGGGAGGAGATAACCCGGAATGGCTGGAGGAATCCAAGGGTGTTTTAGAGACTGATTAAGGTTCACTATGAGGCAGTAGTTCATCTTACTCAACTCACATGTTCTCCTTCCTTCTTCTTCCAGTAAAACCTGACTGATGCAGAAGAAAGAGTAAATAAAAATCAGACAACATTAAGGACGGGAACAGCAGATATTGGGATGTTTGCAATCCACCTCCTGTAATTTTGCAATCACCATAAAAATACACTTCATTTGCAGATGACCTAATTTGCCCATACCTGGGCTGGGCTCCTTGGTAGCAGCTAAAAAAAGCACATTTCAGCACTCCAGCGGTCACCTTGGGGCATTTGGTCGGGGCTGGAGCTGGATATCCACCCTCAGTGCCGGGTCTGCCTGTGGGTGTGCCTCCCTGAAGCCTGCAGGATATTTTTTTCTGTAAAAATAAATGTTGTTTAATAAGTATTCCGTGTGCATTCTGTCATTAGCCTGGTGCTATAGAGCCACGCGAACCCAACCTTGATTTATAAAGCTGTTAAAATGTTTGACCTTGTTTAAATAAAAGCCTCAAGGTTAATTACAACGAGCGTTCCAGATACATTCTCTCTGTTCTGCTGGCCCTGATGATTTAGAGGAGGAAAGGGTAATAAATTCTCATCTTTTAAAAGTGACTGCAGTGCAAAAGTGCAAGAGTTTGCTTTTCTGCCATTTCCATGTTTTACCACACTTTGATATGTGATATATTGGGTGATGATTAGTTGCCTCTTCCTCGGGAGCACTAGAAATTTGATGTTTTTACTTAAAGTATGATAAGAAGCATGTGAGAATCGAAAAAAAAAAAAAGGTTGTTGGGAATAAAGAGTTTGAGCTTTACTCCTGCATAGGATATATCCATAATGAAGTAAACAAAGGCATTGTGGTTTTCTTTTTTTTCTTATTGCACAGAAAACAAATTTCACAAAATAAAAACCAATTTAAGTTTCTTTTAAAAGAACTGGGAAATATTGAGGAAAGTTAATTGAAGCACATTCAAATTACAATAAACACATAGAGGCACAATTATCTTCTTTTGACTAGTGTGTGGCTTAGAGATGTTTTTATCTTTTGTTTATTGCACTATTAAAAATATGGAGAGGCATCAAGAAAGGGTAGATAGCCGCCATATGGACTTATATATTTTCCCTATTTATATTTAAATAACTATCCATGAGAAATTATGCACAAATCGTGCAATAATTCCCAACTGAAATGACTGTTTAGAAAATAAAAATTCTGAGGCACAATATTCTTTTCATATTAAATTGCCCATTTTCTGTACACCGTGTATGTTTGTACAATACCAAAAAAAAAAAAAAAAGCTGCATTACAGCCCAATACAATTTGCTCACAATGCTAATGAAGACGGATAGAGGACATTGTAATATACTGGAGTAATTCATGAGCAGTGTGGGAAAACAAGACAAACAGGCTCAGAAAGCCGGGGCACAATTTTTTGTTCCCATTTCCAAGAGTGAATGGTGGTAATTTTAATAACCTGCTGCTCTGACAGATTTAACGACGCCGATTAACTTTCATTGCTTGATGCAGGCCATGTTTAAGTTTGAGGTCAATGTTTGGGCTTGCAGAGTTTGAGTGGATGGTCTTTGGCAGCTCAAAAGGAGCTCCGAACACCCCACAGAGAACTTGGCTGAAAACCCCATGCTTGGGATGCCACCTTGTCCCTGAAGAGGTGAGTTTTGAGCCCATCTCTGTCTCACTTTGCAGCAGAGAACCTCATCCATGGACAGAGGGTTCTGGGACCCACCAAAGCGCCCTGGATCACTCAGGTGCTTTAACTCTGGCTTCACTTGCAGGCAGGAACTCGATGTGATGTCTCTGATTGCACGTTCTGATTAGCCGGGACTAAGCCGCGAACAGCGAGATCATTTTCACTTCCGATAAAGCCCAGAAGAAGAAATACTTTTCCAGCAAAATATCCAGCTTCAATCTATACATCTCCCAAAAAAGGAGAACTGTGACATCTTTTGAATTTCTGAAAGGGGAGTGAAAACTTCCAAATTAGATTATCCTTGCACACTCAATACAAGTCAATTTTTTCTTGTCTGTCTGTCTCTCTGATAATTCTAATAAGTTAAACTTCATGATTCATCCAACATCTCTGCTGTGCACTCTGAAATCAGTAACTTGTAAGTGTCTTGCTAAGCCAGACGTGACAGCTGTGCCTCCTCATTTTGGCCAGCCTGGCACAGGGGGCTCCTGTCCCACCACACTCCTGGGCCCTCCTCCCCATCAGGACATCCTGAGCAGGGTCTTGCAGAATCAAGTCTTGCAAAGTGATTTACTGTGGACATTTTATTTCTGTACATAAGCATGTGTGTGCGTATTTATGTATATGTATGGGGGAATGTCCTGCTGTGGCTTTAAGAGGGTGATTTATTTATTTCTTTTAGAAGAAACTCTCCCAAGAAATGTTCAGGTCTGTCAGAAATAAGGAAAATGATTCAGAGTCTTTGATCTGAGTTTTACGGCTTGTTCCTTTTTAAAATTTCATTAGATCCCCTCTTTGATGCTGCCTTGTAGATCGAAAGGCTTGGTTGCTGCATAAACTCCACTTTGTTACCAAGGAGTATTTCTGGTTGGTATTTTGGGAATTATAAGGGCTCTGTAGTATGTTAAAAATAGAGAAAAGAGCTTTAGGCCCAGTAAAAAGTGAACTTCATGAAGTGCTGCTGTCACACTCTCCTGGCAAAATACATCCCTTTATCAGGGCTGCTGGTAAAGGTGCCTGCTCCATGCTAAACTCCGTTTTCATCCTTTCCTTGTGCTCCCAACTCTCATTCATATAATTCATGCCCAGCCTCTCCATCTGTTCATGGCAGCTTGGATGTGGAGTTAGGGGAAAGCTGGAGCTGTAGTTAAATGCTTGTATGAGGGGCGGAAAGGTGGGATAGTGGCACCACACCAGGAGCTGGGGTGTGTTTTTGTGCCGTCAGCCACCACCACACCCGGCAGCCACCTCCTCGCACAGGTGTGGGTGTTCGGAACCACGTCACTCAGGATTGTACAGAAGGATCTATGGAAAAATCAGTTTCTGGTCTCACCCCTAGAGCTTGGTACCGGCAGCACCAGAGCTGCTCCCAATTGCCATCTGTAAAAAAAAGCCTCACAAACCTTTCCTCCCACATTTAATTTGCAGTTGGCAACAGTCTCACCGTAACCATGATGATCTAAAGATATAAATGAAACAAATCTGGCATTTGGGAATAACGTGGTTTAATGGGTTGACCGATACCTTTTCATTTTAACAAATTTCCATGAAGCACTGTAGCATTTATTTAAAAAGCTGAAAGGGCATAAAAATTTGACAACAAGCCTTCTTATTTTTACCTTTTTTTTTTAAATAAGTGTATTTTATATTACTAATTTTTTTCTTTTCTCTTGATTTCATTTCATTTCATTTCATTTCATTTCATTTCATTTCGTTTCACTTATATTCCAACAAAACCCAGAATCTTGTCTGCTACAGAACTAATTAACTGGGGAAAAACGTGTTTTGGTGACTTTGGACCAATCTATACCAAGGTTGGGGCAAAGAATTGCTAAAGTGTGGCTCAGAAGTCACCATACCAAAATAACCTCTTGTTCTCACTTACCCTTGATGGCAATGAATGTCAGAGGCGGAGGAGGGAAACGTGGGCATTCCAGAGCTGTGGAATGATGAAGAGCTCTCCATGCTGGTGCCTAACCCTGCATTCCAGGTGCAACCAACTCTCTCCCACTCTGTCTTTTTTTCCCTTCCTTCTCTCTCATTCCCTGATAATGATGATGGGGACTCCTCACGGCAGTGGTGGAGGCAACATAGTTTGAATGCAGCCTGAACAAATTGAGGTATGGGATACCTGGATGTACAGTTAGAACATTCCATACCTGCCCTGTTCTTCATTCCTCTTTTCCCCTCCTGTTCTTTGGTTTGTCCTCAGAAGAAACCAGAAAAATGCCTGGGAGGCAGATGGTGTTGACATCCTGAGTCTCCAGAAGTGTATTTTCCAAACAAGTCCAGGGAGGTTTGGAAAACTCTTTTGGGTTGCAGCCATCTGCCATCACTTTGACTGTGGTTCTTTCCCCAGGCAAAGGGGATAACCTCAGGTGCCATTCAGGCAGTGGGGTTCAAAGTGACTTCCTTCAGCACTGCCCAGCAGAGCTTCTCACTGGGAAACACGGCTGAGAAGTCCCAGCATCCTTATCCTCATACCCATCCCTGCTGCCGGGATTTAAGCTTTATGGATTTTATTTAGCAACTTATTGTTTGGAAATTACCATTTATTTCCCCTCCCCCTTGATAAATTTTCTCTTTTCCACAGGAACAGAGTCACAGAATGGTTTGGGTTGGAAGGGATCTCAAAGTTCCAATCCCTCTGCGATGGGGATTGATAGGCAAGGACCTGGGCGCAATATTCCCTGAACACAATTAAATCCAGGAATCTGCCCTGCAGGACGCGGAGCGTGACGTTGTCCTGTGTTTGGCCAGTGGCGAGCAGAGGGTGGCCCTGGCCTCCAAGGCAGCCAACACAAATAAATAATATGAAGCCCTGGAATGAGTCATTTGCGGGCAGCACACCTGCAACACCCGTCCCACAGCTGTAGGGCTGGAAAGGCAAATAAAACAGCTGTAACTCAAGCCTGGAGGGTGCTGGGGACTCGGGGGAGGGAAGCCAGGCTTTCAAATCGCTGTAACCCAAGGAAGAAAATCATCAGCCTATATGCCTTTCACAGCATTTGATGACAAAATGGTTTGTGGCTTAGCCATTGTTTAGAGGCCATTCCTCAAATTCCGTGTTTACTGTCAGCAGGGTGAGTTGTGGACTCTGTGACTTTAGCTGTTAATGGGCCTAAACACTTCTGCCAACAGATTAAGCTCTGCTGAAACGCTAAGAAAATTGGCCCAAACAGAGATAGGGAGGATTCTTGTTTAGCTGTTGTTTCATTTGCATGAGAATCATTGTCTGCAGACAATGGCACCTCCCTATCACCCAAAGTGTGGGCAATTGGGTAAAACTCATTCAATTTCTGTTAAACGACAGAAATTGTTTGTTTGTTTGTTTCTAGAGGAAAAGAAAAATGCTCGTTCTCAACTGCAAGGAGGAGTAGATCAGAAGTGAAATCCAACCCCCAAATGCCTCCAGCTCATGATGGACTGGGAGCTAACAAGATGGGATGACCCAAAAGAAAAGAATTGTGAGAAGAACTCACAATTAAGTTGTGAGTGTGTTTGAAACAATTAGTGTCAGTGGAAGAAGAGGAATAAGCAAAATTAGTCTGCTTGGGGAAGATGAAGAATAAGTTCCTTTCTAAAAAAGTGAGATGTTTTTGTTGTTATTTGTGCTGCTGAAGTTCCCAGGTGATCCATTTCCTGGTGTTGTTTCCGTGTGAATGCTGTCCTAACAGGTACTGCCATCACCTGGACTTCCCCCAGGTTCAGTGTTCAGAAGACGGCTAATTTGGTGCTCAGGTGACATATATTTTTTTCCCATTTTCCCCTCTGTTGTTAAAAATAATGGCCTGGATTATTTGAATTGTAGCAGTGCCCGGAGTGACCAGCCAGGGCTGCAGCCCCCGGGGAGGAGGCACTGACCAGGAAAACGGGGAGCTGGTTCTCCAGTGAGCTCCTGGCTCGCAGAGAAGGGGAGTCACAGGGAGGGAGAGCGAAGACCGGAGGCCACCTCAGGACTGGGGCACAGGCAGAGAGCCCAGGCACATCTGTGACCCAGGTGAATGTGTTTGGCCAGGTGTGACTGTGTGCTCAGGGCCACCCCGTGCTGGTGCAAGGAAGGATGAAGCAGCCCAGCACCTTGGGGGCTGTTTTCTGTCTTTATTGCTGATTAGAGACATGGGATTTAATCCCAGCACCATTCGACATTTCCTTTCCTCAGGAGATCGTGCTGTTTTCTTTATATATTTTTTTTTTCCTTCTAGCCCTGATACTTTTGGCCATCACTGCTGTTCCTGGCAGTTACCTGTGGCTGCTTTAAATGCCACCGGATGCGAGGGGATGTTTACATTTCCCCAATTACATTGTCTTTGAATGGTTCTAAACTTGACTTTGATTAAACACGCTAATAACACGAGAGGCTCGGGTTTTTTTCTTTCTTTTTTTTTTTTCATGAATGTCACTTGCTTGAGTTGAAAAGACATGCTCTTAATACTCGCTTTTCATCTAAATCAAGAAAGCAACACTAAGCAAAAAAGTATTTAACTGTAGCATATAGGATTGTAAAGATGGTAATCAGGGACACTGGTAATTGAAGCTTTTGGGGGAGAACCTTTCTTCTGAATCCTTCAGTCTGTTTAATAGGATAAAATTAGCTTGAGTGGCTTGGTGTTTGAAGAGGTTATGATATAATTGGAGCTGCCTCCTGGGTTTGCTGCTGGACAAGGCGATCAGGTGGAGACATGGGAGGGCATGGGAACCTCTGAAGTAGAAGACTCAGCTTCTGCCATACTAATTAGCCTAAATTAGCTATGCCAGTTTTCTGCTTGCTTTTGAATTTCCCTGATAATGCTTTTATCGGGAGTGTAAGAAAAGGAATGTGAAAACACGCACAAAGTTCACTGCGGAATGGCAGAAGCGGTGGCAACTGCCGACGTAAGGCTCAGGCTTATTGCTGCAAGCTTCAAAAAAAAGAAAAAAACCAGGGTAAAAAAAAAGATTGAATAGCATTAGGAAATAACAAATGGATATCAAGTACAACCCCTAGGGATTTAGAAAGTACTATGGCTTGCGCTCTCGAACACGAAAGTTTACAAAACATCTGTAAGAAATTGATTATCTTGAGGATTATACACACATTATTTTGAGGGCAGCCTCCTCCCCCCAAACCCCAGCTTTGCTCTTGGGTGTTTAACCCAAGGTGAAGGAGGCGGTTCTCCTCCAGGCAGAACCAGCTCTGGCACCTCCGCTCGTGCTCCATCATCCGCAAGGCCCGGGAGAGGCTATTTGTGTTTTGTGAGCTGCTGCCATTTTTTAATTTTCACTTCCGACCCCAATTAATCAACCTTAACCACGCAAAGAGATTTGTGGCACATTCAGTATAGCTTGCATAAATCTATTTTAATTGAAAATGTGCGAATGGGAAAGAAAATAAGGAGGGTTTTTTTTATGTTTTCTTTCTGTCCTGAGTGGATAGGGATGGATTCTGCTGCCAGTGGAAAAAGCAAGTCAGGAGAGGACTTCTTCAAAGGTGTGGTAGAATGCATTTTCACAGCTAAAAACAGCTCCATCCCTGGGGAAGAGTTGAGGCTATGGGGAGATACAGTCTTTTCCTTCCTAATTAGTACCAGCCTTGGTTTGGGGAGAGATGTTTGGGGCCAGAATTGTCCATGCCTCTCATTGCACAGTCAGGTATTAGAAACTGCAGAAACAAGCCTCACATCAGCAATCTGCTCTCCTAGCAGGGTCCACTGGCTCCAGGAGGCCTCCAGTCACTGGAAGAGAGTGTGGAATGAGGTTCTGGAAGATCTCCTGGGCATCCTCTGAGGGTGTCATGGTTCAGGATCTCTCAGGCGGGAATGTTCTTATGTTTCCCGTGAGCCGTTCTTCCACCCAATGCCCTTTCTTCCCACCAGGCTGTCCCAGGAATGTTTTGCAAAGACCCGCGTGAAATTAGGAGAGGATTTCAAGGCCGTTTAAAGAGCAGAGTTTGCAAGGCTCACCCAAACCTTGGTTTGCTCATGGTTTCCCACCGTATCCCGTGGGTCACATCAAAAGTTTTTAAACAGATCTGTGTCAACTCCATGCTTAGAGGAGGATAATGGGGTAGGGAGCTGTTCTGAGGGGCTGTGATGGACAAGGGGTGACTTGTGCTCCAGAGGACAATTTCTAGTAAAACTGGACTTGTTTAAACATGTTCTGCACCTCAGCACAAGAAAACCAACCCGAGGGCACTGTGCTGTCACTATTCATCACTGTCTGCTTTCCATGGAAAATCAATAGGGATATCAGGGTTTAAAAACTCAGCTAAGCTATTTTATTGTATTTTATCTTATTCTTTCTGGAGAGGCAACTGGCTGAGCTCACATTTCTAACAGCTGCTTGAGAATGAGTTTGGAAGACCCAGGAAAATGAATTTCCTTCACTGTCTCCTCCATTTCCATGTACAGGGGAATTGCTCTTTGGGTCCCCTCTTAGCTGGGAGTACCTGCTCCTCGGTGGAAAATACAGTTCAGATTCTGGTTTGTAGGGCAATGAGTCCGTCAGGGAAAGAGAATGGGTCTTGATTTCTCCTCTTCAGGCTCCCACACTCCCACAACACTTGTCCAGGCTTTTTATCAGGTGCGAACACCTGAGCCCCACAAGCCCTTCAGCTCTGGCACACACATTTTACGTGTTCACTCGAGTGCCTGCACACAGACAAGTGTTGGAGCAGCTCCATCTCCCACCCCTGTGGGCCCCAAGGCAGCATCCTGGGTTTTACCTGCTCAGCTGCTCCACGTGCCTTACTGGGGGTTGGAGCCTGCAAATGTGTCTTCACAAGAACAGCATCACTCTCGTGACCAAGTCCTCCCCACACAGGTCTTGCAGAGGTGGGTTTTTATCACCCCACTCAGTCTCTTTACATTCACAGAGTTTTCTTTTGCATGGCTTTCTTTTGCATGAAGTTGTCATCCAACTTCAGAATAATGACAGTGAAACTGTTTTTCAAACCTCCTCAGTCCAAAACCTGGATTTTTAACCTTGCTGCTCTAAGTTCTGCAAGGAAAGTATTCTCTTCTTGAAAAGTATAACACCCAGATTAGATTTTTGAGAGCTGAGGGGAGTCATTCTTAATTAGAGAAAAAAGAGCCAGGAAATCTTTCTGGGTTTCTTTCTGTCAGACTTTCCTCTTTGGAGCACTATCCTCATTTGATAGAAATGTTTAACTGGTAGGAACCATGAGGCAAACTCCTGAATGACAGACAGCTGAAGAAGAGACCACAAGCTGCTGTCCTTGAAACCAGTGGTGTTTTCCCCTGACATCGCAGGGCGCATTACCCAGCATAGCCCAACTCCAGACCATTTTGTTCTCCAGCCAGCAGTGATTTCCGTTCAGAAAAGACAGAACTGCTCCCCAGAGGAGCTGTGCAGAATGGAAAAAACCTTGTACGGGCGAAAGGCTGGACCACAGCCCCACCAGAACCAGCATGAAACCTCCCAGTGGTCCCAGCAAAGCAGAATTCCATCGTCAGTGACGAGACTGACCGCACTGATGCAAATCTAGAGAAAACGTAGTTGAGCAAATCAGCTCTGACCCAGCCTTGCACCTCTTTGAGCAAACGGGGCATTTGCTCAGTTCATGGCACAAAAGTATTTATCCCTTCAGTCCTTCTCTGCTCTTGCTGTTGTACTCAGGAGAGAAAAGAGCTGCAGAGAATGAACCAGCTTTTTGGGAGAGCTCCCTTCTGCGTGGGCAGTGCCTCCAGCTCCCCTGACAACAGAGAGACATCTCTGCTGTGCTTCTTGCTTGTCCTTGCCATGACTCCTGCAAGCCAGATCTGCTCCTGTTCAGGCCACACGACACACAATAAAGCAAGAATCATTTCAGCAGTTTTTACTGACCCTTGAGTTGAACCCAAAATACCCTACAGGTCTGACAAATGGGTCACCTGGCTGATGTCTGATCTGCAAGCAGTGTACCTTTGCCTGGGATGTCCTAGGAGCACGATGATGTGAAGTCAGGACTTTTGGGGGGAAGAAAGAGAGAAACAAAAAAGAAAGTAAAAAAAAATTTAAAAAACAAGTATGGAAAGAAAAAGATCAAGGTGTTACTGGCTAAAAACACAAGCACTGATTGGTAGGGAGTGTTTGAACCTGTCCTCAAGGCCACACCACAGCTGCAGAAGGGCAGGAGAGACGGAGCTCTGTTCCACGAGCACAGCAGAAGGAGAATCCCCAGGTCCCATTCCTCCATCCTCCCGACAACCCACAAGGCAAAGCCATATGAAAATGTTTTCCACCCTCCACAAGGTGTTTTCTGGCTTGTGCCTCCATCTCTCTGTGCACCCAAGACCTGAGGGAGACAGAGGTAACGCCTGACCCTGCTGCAGATTTGCTTCCTTCTCCCCTCCAGGAGTAAGGACTTTCAGTCCCAGTGTGCTGAGCCTGTTGGGTGGGTGAGGGGGAAAAAAATCCCCTCTGCTTAAACCAATTCCCTCAAGTCTCTGAGGAGCAGCAAACCACAGCAGCCCCAAAGTGTGTGTGGGATCCAAGAAGCTTTCAGCTCAGCACAGCACGAGGGAGGGCTGGCTCAGCAACGGGAGTCCCTCCTTGTCTCCATCAGGCAATACAGCAAACGAGTCATGTCTCTTAGAAGAGGAAAAAATCTATTTCAGAGCTCTCTCTTTTTTCTGTGTGGGTGCTTATCTCTGGTCACTGCTGTTCGCCATGTAGAGAAGTCTCTGTGGCATGCATTTCTGAGAGGGCAAACTGTCTAAAATTAGCTGTTAGTTTAAAATAAGAGACTGTGCAGTTCTCCAGGGAGGGGCGTTCATCCTCCAAAGGAAACTGTCAAGGATTGTTCAGGATTACTCTCCAGCTGTTCAGGACTGCTGCATCCTTTTAAATTATAATGTCAACATGTCGCAAATAATATGGAATGACAATGTCTAATTTCTGTCCTGTGAGGAATGAAAAGGAAGGGAAATTGCTAGCATACTAGATACATACCAGATTTGAGAGACCAGGTAACCTTTCTAGGTGGCTGTAGGAGAATAATTAGCCAAAACATTAATGCAAATGTAATTTTCTAGCTAGCCTCTGAAATCTAGAGGTGTTATATTGAGCATTCCAGGCTAATGCTCTCCAGAATAGTTTGTGTTTTCTCTGGGGCCAAGGGATGTAGTGACTCCTCCACTGACTGGATTCTTTATGTTGAGTAGCTGGAGGTTTATTTCCCGAAAGTGCTTGCTACCAGCACTGCTGGCTTTGAGGGAGGAATTTCAATGCCGAATTGCATGAATTGCACATGTGGAAGTGTCCAAGGCCAGGCTGGACAGGGCTTGGAGCAGCCTGGGATAGTGGAAGGTGTCCCTGCCCATGGCAGGGGTATGGAATGAGCTGAGCTTTAAGGTCTCTTCCAAGCCAAACCATTCGATGATTCCATGAATGTGGAAGAGGTCATGGTTATTACTGACCTTCACACCCATGAGCAGCCCACAGCAAATTTATTCCCCCCAAAAACATGAAGTATTTAACCTGACCATGTGAGAACACAGGAATTAATGAGGTCATCGCCTTTCATGGGCAGCTTGCATCATGTACATGCATATTCCATCTAAATTGTAACGTAGACCACCAAGAGGAGGGGGGTTTTTAACAGGTTTTACATGTTTTTTTAGGTAGTTGTAGCTCTGAGGACTGAAGCAGACGCCCACTCTGGGTTATGAGGTGAATTTCTGGGAGTCAGCTGAAGAACAGGCAGCTCATGAAGTTGTGGTAATGTGGTTGCTTCAATCAGATGCCCACATCCAGGGCTTAAATATTCTCTCAAGCTCTCAGGATGGCTGCCTATAAAACATAAACAATGCAATATGAGCAAGAAGTGTCCCAAGGTACACATTTTAATGCTCACATTCCGTGCAGCGCTGTATATTTTTCACGTTTAGTTAAAGAAGTAAATGAAACAGAAAGAATCCAACATGTTTTGCATTCCCTTGCAACAGGAAGCTGTTTTGATAAAACCTACAAATGATCCGTATTGATATTAACTTTTTCTTTTTTCCTTTTTTTTTTTTCTTTCTGGTAAACTTAATTTGAATTTAGAAAGTCTCTAAATGATAATTGAATCACAAGTCTGGATTAGGATTCTAGCAGCAACACTTGACTTGGTCAAAATCACTGTTATGAAGAGATGCAATTTTTACACAGTACTTCACATTGATTAAGTAATGTGCGAAAATGGAAAAAAAGCATTCGAATCTTAATCATAGTAATTTGCATGAAATAAAAGTCTCTGTCAAGGGAATGCACATTATAATAACTCCTGGGTGTTTTGGTTGCATCAGTGAGCAAAGAAGTTGCGTGCATTTTTTTTCTTGTCCTGATACGCAAGAATTTCCTCTATTTTTAGTGTACCTTTGATTATGTGAGAATTTAGAAACGCGGTTTTGTAGTCAGTGAGAGACCGTGAGACAAACAGGTATTTTAAGAGCAGCCAGGGTTCCCAGCTGATTGGCAACGTGCATACCTGAGCAGAGCACAGAACTGTAAACCAGGATGTTGTAAACGCGGGGAACTCGGTTTGAAGCTAATTAAGGCTCATTTGGTTTTGACCTGTATCAAACAATAGCACTAAATCAGAAAAGCAGATGCATTTTGGAAGCTACTGAACTGAAGAACCTTATCTGGAGCCCAGTGGAGTCAGCAGAGACCTTCTCACTGACTCCAGTCAATCAAGCCTTAGAAATGTTGGCGTTTATTTACACAAATTGGTCTGGAGTTAAAGGGGTTTTAGAGGCAGTCCCCGCTCCGTTGGGTGCACACGTCAGTGCTGCTCCGTGCCGTGCTGGTGGCACTGTTATCTGTCACTGAAGCAGACCTGGGAGCTCAGGCACGTTTCCCCGGCTGGCGTGACCATTGTGCAACCTGTTTTATTTTAAAGAGTTGCTATTTCAAAAATCAATGGGCATCAGCCGGTAATTACAGAAAATCTATGCCTTGGCCCTTCAGCAGGTTTTGCATTTTTCCCACTCACCCCGCTGCCTCTGCTACGGGTTGGCAGCTCAGATCTGTAGCCGTAAGTGATGACCCCTCACACCAGACCCCTTTTTTACATCTTTGGGACTCCGAGGAGCCTGGTCCATTGGAAGGTGTCCCTGCCTATGGAAGGGGCTTGGAACTGGATGGTCTTGAAGGTCCCTTCCAACCCCGAACATTCCATGATTCTACGATCCTTTCCAGTTCCCTCCAGGGTAGACTTCGCCACATGGAGTTTCTGATGAATGGTCTTTGCCCAATGACACTTGGATTCCCCACACTGATCTGGAGGTTAATTTCATGCTGTATCTTCTGACAATGTAAGAAAAGAGAGGGTTATTTTAAAAATACTTTCTGTTTGGGAGCTCATTTGTCCCAGAAATGTGACTTCTGTGGGTGGGAGGCATCTGTCCTGAGTGAAAGTCTGAGAGTTTGAACCCCTTCTTCATCCTCCAGTAATCTTAAAGAAGGACAGGGACTCTGCAGCATTTATGAACTGTCAAATAACTGAGTGTTTTACCTTTCTTAGGGCTTTGCACTAGGTCCAAATGCTCCAGGCATGAGATTTTACCATTTTCTCTTTCCTTTCTGCAAGCTGTGTTTGTAACGGGGGGCAAGTTCAAAGACCGCTTTGGAGGAGGGCCCTTTTTTTTTTTGAGGCATGCTGTATAAAATCTGTTGAGACCTGTAGAAGTCACGGTGATATCACTGCCTTGTATCAGGAGGGATATTTAGTTATCCCCAGCCACAATATCATTTGGGTAATTGCTTCTTGCAGGGGATCAAGGCAGGTGTGGGAGGAAAAAAGTAATGAACAACTAAGCTTGGAAAGGAAACGTAGGTTGAAGTTTATCTCTTGTTGCTGAAGCTGCCAGTTAAGCTGGGAGCAGGAGGGGGGCTTGTTTGGGATTTATTCTGGGGGAGAAAGGCCCTGCTGTCTTCAGAGCGAGATGAGATCAAGTTCTGCCTGCAATGCCTCTTACATGTTGTAGTTGCAGGCCAGGAGATTTTTTTACATCAAAATAAAGGAATGGATGGACCTGCACTTATAAGAGAGTTGGCATTCCTACAACAAGCATGTAGGTTGATAAGGATTTTCTTTATTCTTTTCAAAAATAACCTTTCCTGTGAAATGCAAGCTCAAGAACATTATCAGTTACATAGAGAAATCACATGAAAGGCTGCATTACAATAACGAAGAAAAGAGATTCTGAGACGAGAGCAGCAGCAAAGGTACTTGGTGCCTCCTTGGCTTCAGCTGCTCCTTCTCCACACAGATGGAGGTTTCAAACCTTGGGTTTCGGCAAAATCCCACTTAAGAGTGGAAACTGGTGCACACAAACCACCCAGCAGGCATGATACTGGGATCCCATCCTGCTTTGCCCAGGGAGTATCCAACACGTGGGGGCAGCCTCAGGGTGTGGGAGATGTGTTGTGGTAATGGGAGTATCTCAGTTCATGGGCTGAGGAGGATGATAATTTGCCATCCTGTGTTCCTCCTAATTTGTGCCCCATATCAGAAGGTATTAATGGGGTGTTGGCCACGTCCCACGTCCTGCAAATGCAGCCTCGGTGCTTTAATGAAGGGAAGTCAAACCTACGGCTCTCAGAAACCATCCGACCGAAAGGGGAAGAAGAAATTCATAAGAAATAATCCTATTAATTAATGCCCAAATCCTGGTCCCTGTGCACAGCCTGTGGAAATGCTATGTGTGGGAGGGAGCAGAGGCAGAGGAAGGGAAGGGAACACCACCTTCCTCCTCCCCCTGCTTTCTGGGCTGCTGGCTCTGCTCTGCCCAAAGTAGTCCCAGTAGCTCCCACCAAGTGCCACCCAGCTCAGAGCTTCATGCCTGGCCCCAGGTTGTCCTTGCAGGACGGTGGTCAGGAGCACACAAGAAATCAGGGTGACAAAACAGTGTTTTCTCTTCCCTGAAGGAAGGCGGTGATGAAGATATTGTGTGTGTCCTTATAGAGAGGGGCAGCATCCTCATGAATCTCTCCTGGCCCTGCACCCTGGTGTCCTCTGGCTTTGGGCATTGGGGTCCTGATATGTTTCTAGGGACAATCCAGATGCACTGAATCAGGAAGTGTGGAACACAATATCTGTGTGCCTGAGACGGTCTGAGGACACTGGGAGTGCCTGGAGTAGGGAGGATTCTGGTTTTGCAGAGCCCAGTTATAAACCTGGGGGCAAGAGGTCCAGGAGAAATGTGTTAAACTGGCTCAGACTCACTCTTCAACCACTCACCAAAGCCTGAAGAGAGGGCAAGGCTTTCCAAGTGGAGAGTCCTTTGCTCTGGAAGTGATATCTCCTGGTGAGTCGTCAAAACTCCTCTCTGAGTCCAGGCACCTGTTTCCAAAAATAGTGCTGAACTGTGCCTTTTTCCTCAAACAATTGCGATCTTAAGATCTGCAGCCCAATTTCAACCAGTTTGAGAGAGGGGCACAAGAGCTGCTCAATTTTTCTGTATGTTTTGTAATTTTCCAGTTGGGAATGTCTGTGCTGAACTCATGGAGAACACGAAAGGAAGCTTCAGCATGAAAGGTGTGTTGGGAAGGGGCTGGGGTCTTGGGGTATCAATCTGTAGAAATTCCACTTCATCAGTTCCCAGGCTGGGAAAGGAGCTTCTTTGAATGGTTTTCCTTTAATTGCTGAGGATTTCCACAAGTCCTGGAAGCTCAGAATATGATCTTTAACAATCAGGAACCATTCCCGTGCAAGGAAAGGTTTAGATTCCCAGCTCTGCAGTGCTGCCCTGTCAAGGAAGTGTAGCAATAAGCAATACTGGTGATAAATAAATTACCCAAAGAATTTAAAATCAGCTGTGAGAGCAGCTGCCCTTGGATGGACACACATTTACGGAACCTGCCCCTGGTGTGGGAAGCAGCAAACACAGAGAGTGAGAGGTGATATTTGGCTTCTCAGCACATATTTTAGAGAGCTGCACTTCCCATTCATCGCAGCCATCCTTCTCTTTGAGCTCCATTTTCTGTTCTCCTTATTAATCCACAGATTCTTCCCTTTGCAAAACCAGGAATTCAGGGCAGATCCCTGGAGAATTGCTCAAGTCTTGGATCCCCGAGCCCATTCAAGCTGTAGGATGCCACAAGGGCAGTGTGATCCCTGCAGCATCCCTTCTTCTAACCCTGCTTGAGCAGCTCTGTTTTTAAGGGATGCAGGAACTGGTATTAAGATATTCTGAAGCATCATTAGCTCTCTTTACTGAGCTTTTAGATGTGTGAGTGACTGCAAACATCTGGAATGAACAGGTGGAATTTCACTGTACTTGCTGCATACATTTTGACTTTAATGGTGTTTGGCTTCTCTTTTGATTGAACAACAATTCTTCCCGCAGACCCAAATGTTGCTACAGGCATGTCTGGATTTAATTTAACCGGCAATGAGTTAAAAATGATTATTTCAGAGGAATTTTTGATATTAACTAATGAGGCATCATTTTCTGTGCATATTCCTGCCATTTCAGGCTGCTTCCCTGAGGAAGCACAGGCTCTGCAGTAGCATTGTCCATCTGGCAGATTGTCTTAGACACCTTTGACCTCGTTGGTGAGCAGGCTGGGGCCGGGCTGTGGTGGGTGTGGTGCAGTGGAGAGGTGGAAGGTGCAAAACTATTCACAGGGTACCTGCTGCTGAGCTGGGCTGTGGCCCCAAGCACCTCTTGTTGGTGCCTGGCTTTGCTGGGCAAGGTCAGCTACATCTGGTGGGCAAAACTGTGGACGCGGGGTCTCATCTGAGTGGCTGAAACCAGCAGGACTCACCCAATCCTACTCCACAAAAGAGCTTTTTTGGTCTGTGGGGACCTCTGCTTTTACAACTCTTTCAGCTGGTATAAACCTTTTGCAGGGACTTAAGCCTGATGTTTTGTCCGAGGTGAAAGTCCTGGTCCTGGGGCTGTTGGTTCCCAATTCTTTCCCTGCCTGACTTCATCTCAGTGGGGAAGAGCACCAATTCCCCGCTCCATGCTGGAGAAAATATGTCCAAGCTCTCCTCTTCCTCATCACCACCCCGTAGCTGGACCAGAGCACTTCTGGACCCTCCCAAGCTCAGACAGGACAGCACTGGGAAGGGAAATGTTATTTTCAGCTTAAATAGGAAAAGAGCAGCAGTTCAGTCTCCTTGGGGTGACTTATTCAGGCTGCCTCCTGCCCTTTGAGGCCTCTTCCCAAACACCTTCAGCAATTCTGCAGGAGCAGGAGTTGTCTGAATTACACCACTCAGCCTCTGCTGGTTTTTCGCAAATGTGCCAGTCTGCAAAATTCTGTCTCAGAAAGATGGGGAGAGAATTTTTCAAGAGTGCGGAGGGATAGGACAAAGAGGAATGTCTTCAAACTGACAGAGAGTATTTTTAGGTTAAATATCAGGAAGAAATTCTTCTCTGTGAGGATGGTGAGGCCCCAGCCAGAGAAGCTGCAGCTGCCCCATCCCTGGAAGGGCTCAAGGTTGGATGGGGCTTGGAGCAACCTGGTCTAGTGGAAGGTGTCTCTGCCCATGGCTGGGGGTCGGAACTGGATGATCTCCAAGGTCTCTTCCAAGCCAAACCATTCAGTGTATTTATGACCGTATAATACTTTCATTTTTATCACTTGCAACTGTTAGGGGTTTTTATCATAGCTAGCAAAAAATCAAGAAAAAATCACAGTTTCTAGTCGTGTGGTGGCTGTTGTCCATCACTGTTTCCCATGTAGGTGAATGTCGGGCTAAAGGAGAAGGAATTCAGACATCCCACCGGTGTTTTTAAAATCCCTCCTGAGGAATTCCCACTAAACGTGCGGCACATCTGATGAGGCCGCTGGGAGGATGCTGTCCCTCGTGCCCATGGAATGCCACATGATATCTGGGAAACCTCTCTCCTTTTTTTGTAAAGTGTCTCTGCTAATATCAACACCCTCCAAGGTGCTGCAATGGCTGATTAATTCATCCTTGTCAGCTGCCTTCTGATCATCAGGAGATCCAAAATACTAATTGCTGCTGTGATAATGAGAAATGAGGATGCAATGGGAAATGCAGATCTCTGCACCTGTTTGCTTAGCTGGATTTCCACTGTTCAACAAAACCCACCCATATGTGCTGGGGAAAGTACAAATTTTGTTGCTACAGACAACCCACTCCAGTCATTTTTGGCATTTGGAGGAAAAAATTATTTTTCGTGTATATTTCTTATCCTTATAATTGATTTTTTATTATTAAATTGCAAGTTTTGCCATTACCTTAACTGTGACTTTATTTATTTTGTGATGGTAGATCCTTAAAATGGACCGTGTCCTTCCAAATCCACTTTCCTTGTTCCACCCCTGCACGCATATCTCAGTTACTATTTCTTGTGTCAAGATAAGACCAGCTCTGGTTTGCAGTTTAAGTTTGCTCCTTGTTTCACCCCAAGGATTAAACTGGAATTCCTCACGTGGTGGTACCCAAATAACTCTTTGCTCCTCAGATGGGTCCTGCTCAATTCCTCCTTGACACCTACAGCTTCAAGCATCTCTCACGTCTAGTGAATACTGAATTATTTATACAAAATAAATGGTGTTTTGAGGCTGAGCTGGGAGATCTCTACCTCCAAGGCAGTAGTTGGGTAATCAGCATTTTCAGCTGCTTGGGGAGACCCAGATTTGTGTCTTTCTGCTGAGTATTTGAGCCTGGCCCCTTCTTAGCTGTAGCCACAAGGGATTAGTTTCTCTCCAGAACAAAACAGAATCACAGAATCTGCTGAGCTGGAAGCGACCTACGAGGATCACCGAGCCCAAATCCCAGCCCTGCACAGGACCATCCCCAAGAGTCACACCACGAGCTCAAGGGTGTTGTCCAAACACCACATTCACCAAAACATTGAGAAAAAAAGTTAAACACGTGAAAGAAAGGTGCTGAATATTGTACAAGGATGGAGCAGAGTGGGGCTGCCAGCCTGATCCGAGCAGGCTGTCTCTCCCTTCCCACGCTGCGTTCCCAGCCGGCCCCCTCCAGCATCCACACCTGCTCCCGCCGCACACCGGAGCCTCCTGGCCTGGGCGGTGTTTTTGTGTTTGCACAGAAAAAGGTGAGCAATTACTAAGCCACACCTCCGCACACAGCTTCTCATGCCTCTAAAGTTTCTAAAGCCCCCGAGTATCGGGTTTCCAAAAGCACTACTGCCCGGGAGGGAAGTGTTGCACTGGCTGCACGGATTTCGAGAAGCTGATGGCAGAGATGGGCTGCTCTGTGTTACTTTTGAACTATCATGTTATTCAGACTTCTTTTTCTACTTTCTAATCTAGCTTTTAAAGAATATTTTAAAGACAGTCTTTGCTTTTAAGGGCATTAATTATGGTGCTTTTTGCCTGCCTTTTAATTTTAATGGCATCCTATGCCTGCCTTTCTTTCCTTCTTTCTTTCTTTCTTTCTTTCTTCCTTCCTTCCTTCCTTCCTTCCTTCCTTCCTTCCTTCCTTCCTTCCTTCCTTCCTTCCTTCCTTCCTTCCTTCCTTCCTTCCTTCCTTCCTTCCTTCCTTCCTTCCTTCCTTCCTTCCTTCCTTCCTTCCTTCCTTCCTTCCTTCCTTCCTTCCTTCCTTCCTTCCTTCCTTCCTTCCTTCCTTCCTTCCTTCCTTCCTTCCTTCCTTCCTTCCTTCCTTCCTTCCTTCCTTCCTTCCTTCCTTCCTTCCTTCCTTCCTTCCTTCCTTCCTTCCTTCCTTCCTTCCTTCCTTCCTTCCTTCCTTCCTTCCTTCCTTCCTTCCTTCCTTCCTTCCTTCCTTCCTTCCTTCCTTCCTTCCTTCCTTCCTTCCTTCCTTCCTTCCTTCCTTCCTTCCTTCCTTCCTTCCTTCCTTCCTTCCTTCCTTCCTTCCTTCCTTCCTTCCTTCCTTCCTTCCTTCCTTCCTTCCTTCCTTCCTTCCTTCCTTCCTTCCTTCCTTCCTTCCTTCCTTCCTTCCTTCCTTCCTTCCTTCCTTCCTTCCTTCCTTCCTTCCTTCCTTCCTCTTTCTCTCTCTCTTTCTCTCACTTTTACCCATGTTTTAGTGCAAAACAGGCCCTTTCCTACTAACAGCAGCTGACATCTGGTTTTCCATCCCTCTGAACCCAGCAGTGCTGCTGCTCCAAGACTCAGCTGGTTGGAAACCTATAGGCAGCAAACATTTACATTCAGCATGTCTAACATCATCTGGGACTTAAACCCAGAACGCTGGTGATGCGTAGAGATAGATATTTAGTCACATCAAAGCTATTTGCTAATTGCAGACACTCCATTCTTGTTTAATGTTTCATGTGCAAGATTAGTTGGTTGATTTAATTGGTTCAGCAAAACTTATGTTTTAAGGCAAAACGTTAGTTAAGACGTAATGTATTCCCTCATGGAAAATTCCCATAAAACTGAATACATCAGTTTGTGCTCTCTGATTCTGATTTTGATTCTGTAGTCAGTTTGCCTACAGAACTGAATAAAAACTACACTTTTTTGATTGGAACTCTACCATTTAATACCAATCCAGCTAGGTATTAAGTCTTGTAGGATTGTTATAGACAAAAAATCATACCACAGGGTTGTAATTGTTGTCTAGAGTATGTTTTAGTTGGGTTTGTATTATATGAATGGGTTTGTAATATATGAATGGGCTTGTAATTTAAATTGATACAGAAAAGGAATAAAAAGGCATGTCAGGGTGCAATGCATATAACTCATATGAAGTCCACGTCCAGGACTGCGTGTCTACAGGAATATTTCAAATTTATGTGCAAATGTATCTCTTCATACTTGTCTGAGTGATACAAGATTGATGTAAACATTTACACGTGTGTCCTGTTTATGTTCACAGACAGCTGAAAACCTGCTGGTGCAACACAGGTTGCACAGGAGGTTCATCCAGACTCAGCATTTCAACAGAAAACACTCCAAATCTTTGCCAAGCTTCCCAGCAGCGCTGCCCAGCCTTCAGGGAAGAGCCAAATTTTAGCTCCTGGGCCCACGTGAGGGAGGACAAATAATCTGACCCCAGCACTGGAGTCAACCACGAGCGTTGGGAACCCAAAGCTGAACTCCTCTAGAATGGTCAGGGATTTCCATTATGCATTTTTTCCTGAAAAGCTTCAAGAGATTCTGAACTCATTTTGCTGCTGAAGGAACATTTTTGAAGCTCAAACCCTCAGTATGTTTCCATGTCTGTATATGAATATTAAAATGTTGAGTACATGGACCACCAAAAGTTTGTTTAGCTTGAAGTTAGAGATTTGTTTTGCTTAGAATTGAGTCTCTTGATACTTGGCTGATCTCTTTGTACTGGCTTTTATCTTAATTGCTTTTTAAGCTATAATTATGGTGCCACATCCACATGGCTGCAACACCATTGTAGTTTAAGTTGAGCGCATTTCTATTGCAACTTCTATTTTTAAGTGTTTGGTTTTTTTAATTCAGATGTGAAATTTACATACTGCAGCCATGAAACTTAACAAACAAAGTCTAAGTCGGGGGGAAAATCCTTTTTCATAATGTTTGAGGAAGTAAAATAATTTTCTGAATATTTAAATAGAGGCAAAAGAATTAAATTAGTTCTTTCCAGTACTGCAATTTTAAAAAGAGGAAATACGCTCCATTTAAATATCCAGCTGAAATTCTGCATGCCATTACCCCATAAATAGAGACTTACACATTTTAATGTGTGTATACCAAAGCCATATTGACACTGCAGACTATCATTGCTCCTTAAGGAAATGTCATGGGCTTTCCTTTCTTGTTTGAACGAGCTGTGAATTTATAATTCTTTCAGCCAGTCGGTTTTAATAACGTATCGCTCCGTTATTCACATTTAAACCGTTCTCTAAGTACCTATTTAAAGACTAAACCACATCAATCCATTAGGCCGCTAACACAGCCCAGCTTTTAAAAGGTCCACGCAGGGCTGTTAGCACAGTGTCCTGCCAGCCCTAATCCCCCTCCCTGCAGAAACATTTCTTCTTTTTCTTCGTTTGGGAGAAAGAGAATTTCAAGCCACTGTTTCATGGCATCCCTTTCTCCACACAGACTAAGGAAATAACATCAGGGCTGAGTCCAGGGTGGGTGAAAGAGGGAGGCAGTGCTTCCACCTGCCCACCTCACCCGTGTTATTAGTCTCACTAGTGCGTATGCCGAGTTTCTGCAGAATTCTGGGAGTAAATTAAGATTTATCCATCTACAGGCCTTGAGGATGGGTTCTTGCCCCCTTATCACGTGAGAATAACGCCATATTGCGCAAAAGAAGATCCTTTACATACAAGCACACTTCATATTGCATTTCTCTGGGTGCTCCTGTCCCAATCTTACTGAAAAAGGGCGATCTGTTGTGTTGGGCTCCTGTCATGTTGGGGGACAAATCAGTTGTAAGCAAACAAAAGTTACTCCTATTTTTAGCCTTCTCAGTGCACTAATT
Source organism: Rhagologus leucostigma (assembly GCA_013397725.1). Lineage (NCBI taxonomy): Eukaryota > Metazoa > Chordata > Aves > Passeriformes > Rhagologus > Rhagologus leucostigma. The sequence continues at coordinate 585,321 of VZTD01003380.1, read as the reverse complement.
TTAGGTCATTTTACAAGGTCCAAAGGCAAAGTCCCTGGTGGACTTTCTCTTCTTTTTTTTCCTGCTTAAACCATGTGAAAAAAAGAAATAACAGCAAATATCCCAGGCTGCAGAAGCGACAGGGAAAACTCTTGTTGCGTGCAATCTGTTCGGAGCGAGATGAGAACAAATTCGTCACCGCTCTGCTTTCCTCCCATCAGAAAATCCCTCCGAGCAGCTGTTTACTCCCCCACCCAAGCCATTATTTTCTGCTCCTTTTCTGTGTAAACAACGCGCCTTTCTGCGGAGGGAAAAGGTGCCTTTCCCCGCAGTCTCAGCTCTGGGCGGCCTGAAAAGCTCCCCCTCCCGACCCCCCATGGCTGGGGACACTTTCCCCAACTCCTCCCGCTGCCTCCACAGCAGATGACGAGGACCTGAAGCCTTCCCAACAATGTATTCCCCGAGATGCTGCCGCTCCATAACTCTCCCAGCCATTTCCAGCCCCTCAATATTCCCCCCCTCCACCACCGCCGCCCCAAGCACCTCCTTTGTGCTCCATTCAAGGTTTTTCTGAAGTGAGACAATCTTTCCCGCTTTTTTGTCTTCTGTCTGCATCAAAGTTAGGACTTTGTTAGGGATTCGTGCTATCGGCATCTGTTACCTCTTTTTCTCAGGGGCTAAGGAGGAGGCTGCTGCAAGGCTGAAAAAGGCTCTCATTCAGCCTGCAATTGCTTCTCTTTGCTTTCCTGTCACACTGTCAACCTCAATCAGAAGGCAATGAAAGTGATACAGAAGCAAAGCTTTGCTGCCTCCTCCTAGAACAAAGAGCGTCCCATAGCCTAGTACAGATTTCACATCCAATTTAACTCTTTGGAAAAGGATTTCAGGAAATACATAGTCAAGAGTTGAAAAAATGGAGTTGGGTCTACTATAAAGGCTAAAAGTATTATCCTGGCTTAGATAAGCTACAAAGATAGGTTGATACTATTTTCTAGCATAAACCACATTAGCTGGCATTACACATTGAGCTTTCTTTACTCGTTAAGTTGCAAGGAGATTTGAGAGGAATTTAGCAGCTACATAAAATGACTCTTTCATGATTCTAGCTTTAACAGTCATTTTAGTTGTACAAGGTGCATGAATAGCAAGGACCTAAATCATGTTGTTTAACAAATCTGGTATTAGAGGGTTAGTCTCAGTTTACTTATTAAGAATTTAGTTGAGTAAAGGATTTTAGGACTCAGTTCTTTGTG
>VZTD01003380.1:551589-579089 GCA_013397725.1 Rhagologus leucostigma | reverse complement strand
GGGGTTTAATTTATCAATATCTAGTCTTCCTGGGAAACATTAGCTTGCATAGGAAAAGGGGTTAAAAGAAGGTTTAAGTGATGTCTCTAATATTTCCTGAAAACTTTGTACGAAAATATTCTGTGCCACAAAAGCCCATTAAATATGCAAACTTTAATATACATTCCTCAGTAACAAATGTACAGTTAGATAACACATAAAGAATTATGAATGACTAATTATATTTTGCATATTTACAGCAAAGACAATTAGCAAATAGCTTTTATATGCAAAATAAATGAAAAAGTAATTAAGATGCACTAACTAGAGCAGCAATATCAAGTCTGTTGTCTTGTGATTCATTCCTAACAAACATAATAATTATGCATTCATTGTCATATAATTAAAACAGCTCTGTCCTTTAGAAAACTGGTTATTTACTGTATAATAACCTGAAGAGTGGCAGAAGTTCCTCATAATGGTGAGAAGGATAATTAAATATTTCTTCATGGTGTCTGCTCACTCAGTTGGGTTTATTATCTTAAACTTGTGCTACAAAACATTTCCTCTGCAGTTCCAAAAGCTCACCTGCTCCCTGCTGAGAAGTTATGCCTTTGCCATGCCCTGCTCCCAAGTCAGCTGTCCAAAACTCCCAAACGGGCACAGCATTAAAACCCATTCCAGGGTGGGAAAGCTCAGGGGTCTGGCCTAGGGAGGATGGGAAGGCTCTGAGTGGAGCCCAGGTGTCTGTGCTATGACCTTGGCTGAGCTTCTTTGTCATTGCCAAGGATGGCCATGTCATATCATATCTCATCTCATATCATATCGTATCATAGAATGGTCTGGTTGGGCACAAACACATGGCCGGAACTCCATCTTTGAAGAACCAGAAATTTATTCATCCCACACCTCAGCTCCCCAGCTGTAGCACCACCACAACTCCACTCTGCCTTTTCCCCTTCCCTCCATTTCCCAGCTCTTCCTACACTTCAGTAAAACATAATAAACCATCCAGTCTCAACTGGAGCCCTTAATGACTCCCGAGCAGAACGGTAATATCCAGCACTGTAAGCCGTCCTCGTAATACCAATATCATCAGATGCTTCTTTTTTTGTCTCAAAATTCCGTTTTCCCGTAAACCTCAGCCCGCAGGACCCACCGAGCTGCAGTGGAGGAAAAACAATGTAATTGCTTGGCTGCACGTACGGCTGGCCTGGATCAGTAATCGGATTTCCAGGGACTCAGTAGGTAAGGGGCAGGGCAGAAGGAGCAGGTTCACCTACGCAAGCTGGGACAGAAGGACTTAGCTCGTGCTCCTGGTCGGGCTCCATCCTCCTCTCCGAAGCCCTGGAGCAGGGCCTCGCTCCTGTCCCAGCCACTCACCTTCCCAAAAAGGGAAGGGATAACCAATTGCTTTTAATGTTTGTCTACAAGCTGCTCTTTCCTCTTAATTTTTGGGCAAAACTAAACAAGTTCTGCTGGTGGAGGGAGAATCCCAGGCATGGAAGGGTCTGTACAAGGGGACATCGCAGGATCACAGAGGTTCCCCTAGAAGGACTCAGGACCAGCCCTGCATGGTCCATGCAGAGGGATCCAGGATGGTTTTATCATCTTTGGTCCTTGTGACCTCACTCGCATTGCATGGAGTATTTGGGGTATCCTGATACTCCCCCAGGAGAGATGGGTCAGCTAAACCCTGCAGCAGCACTCACAGGAGAAATGAAATGAAAGGACCACAGCTCCCAGGCACACTGGAAATAGCACAGTGCCTGTCACACAGTGCCCTCCGGAAGGCAGGGGATTGTTGCACAGATTTCTTAGTAGTCCGAGGGGAAGAAAAAAAAAATAGAGTCCTTTTGGGCTTTGTGACACAATTAATTTACTCTGACTTTCTCATCTGCTCATTCCCCTGTCAGGAATGCAGTGGGACTTCACCTGACCTACATGGAGGGACCCCCTGCGCCACACCCTACAGTGGGATGTATTTCTCTCAAGAGAATTATGCATCCTATGATGCTCAAGTCCCAAAGTTTCCCCACCCCACCCCATTTCTAATTCCACACTTCATGTTTAGAACAGGAAAAGGGGCTGGGCCATATTTTCTATTAAATCCTACTGAGATTTCAGTGCCTTTGGGACACACTTGTGCTCCCCAAGGCTGACCTGTTGCTTAGGTGGATTTCCCAACAGCTCTATTTTTCTCTACTACCTCCTCTGAAGTAATCTTAAGGATGATTTATACTTCTGCTGAGCAACCAGGTCTTACTCACTTCTTGCATAGCCAATACCCAGACCACCGCTTGAGTCAGGTAAGGATGGAGGGGAAATATGGGTAAGTTTAGGCAAATCACTCTGATTCCTTGGAGATCCTGACCCATTTTCCCAGTCCTGCAGACCACTTCCACCATATATGGAAGAACGTGGAGCACCAGCCATCCTATGGGGTGCCCTAGCCATAATAAGGGGTGCGTTATCCACCCTACAGGGACTGTGAGCTCCCCAGAGCCTGCAAGGTGTCAGGATAGAGCAGCTCCTTGCCCAGCTCCGCACAGAGCTGTCAGGATGACAGACTTAACCTCTCTCTGTCCCTGTTTACCCAAAGTAAGAAGATTGTAAGGCTTAGTTAATGTTTGTAAGTGCCTCAGGGTTCTTATACGATAGGCGCTATGTACATGCGAGTGTATTATAATACATGTCATAGGAAGAATTAATAAAGCAGAATGTATTAATTTAGAGGTAGCAGACACTTGTGCATGATAGCCTTTCTAGCTGCTTCTTTGCAGGCACCCAGAAAATGGTATTTAAGTTAAAATCAGGTTAAAGAAAAATAATGCAGTCAATCACTGCTTGATACCGACTCAGTAAATATCAATTATATAAAATGAGTCACCGATAAGAACTTTGATAAAATCAGGTGGCAGGGAAAGGACACTTGGAGAGACAGATATGACACGTGTATCCATTTCAGAAGATATTTTGTTCTTTTTGGAAATGTGGCTTTTGTTTTGAGCACCTCTATTTTCTTCATGGCCTTTCAAAATATTGGGAACCCCAGAAGCAGCTGGACACAGAAGGATGGTCCTTTTGCCTCAAAACTTTGGTGGCAGACAATGTGAGCTCCCAGGAAGGAACCAGGAGATCCCCTATGACTTTGTCTGGAATCAGGGTGAGAATCAAAAGCCCTTTAAGCATTCCCAAGCACAGAGGCATCCATGTGTTTGAAGTTCTGGGAGGAAGTAAAGTACAGGCAGAGCAGGGTGGGCAGGCTGGGAGTGTGATCACAGAACGGGTAAGTGAGGGGTGGCACTGAAGCAACGCTGGCTCCGGGAATAAGGATGAACTAGGATCTGCCTGTAGCCCAGAGTCAGGGAAATGGTGATGTAGGAGCAGAGCTTCCAGTGCCAGACGATCCTTTGGAGAACTCAAGAACCTCTCTCGTGCTTACAGAAACACAAGCTTACAGAGGCCAGCTCCCTCTTTCAGCCTTTTCTTTAATCTTAAATCAAAATCTGGGGTTTTTTTTTTATTCTTCCAGGGTGCTGCACCCCCTGCATTCGTCCTCGTGACACAGAAGTCACCCCCAAGCTTGTCCCCTTGGGCACAACCATGGCGCTGGGCCAGCAGCCAGGCTTTACCTCCAGTACAGGTATATTCACCATTGCTTGTGGGGAGGGATAAAGATCCTTTGGTAAAAGAATAAAATCAGCTCTTTTTCTCTCTTTCTCTCTCTCTCTCTCTCTCTCAATCTGCATAAAATAAAGAGAGAATATAAAATTCCAGCAGCTACAAGCTGGCGACATTATGCTGTCATAATCCAGAAATGAACATTGATTCTGAAGAAGTCGCTTCTTCAAACTTTAACGCAACAATTAAGTATTCCATTGTCATGGCTCAATTAAATGGTATGGCCTGAGAAAATTGGGGATTGTAAAGTGAGGATGGAATGTGCTTTGATCCTCTTTCCAGGGTTATTGTTTCATTAATAAATGAACATGTCATTTGTCTCACCAGAGGGAGCTCCTGCCCTCCAGGCTTTTTCCCTTTTTTGTTCAGGTTTTATAAAGATGAATTTCCAGTGCTCTGAAATACCATGGATTAGTAGTTAAGCCTGACAGCACTTCGGGGAGTAGTGGGCTTAAAGTGCCTCACACAGGTCTCCAAAGCACTTGTTTACTAATAGAGGAAATCAGCGACCGTCTGCAGCTGCTGATATCGCATTACCATTTGGAAAGACAGTAGCTGAGATAACAAATCACACAGTTTTAATAATTACTCCTGCATTCCAGTTTTTTGTTTCCTGCGTTACTGCAAAGGCTGGATTTCTTCCAAATAAACAGATAAAAACAGTATGGAACTTTTATCTTTTAATGATAATGACAACACATCATGTTTCACTAAAAGTTTCCTGCTGAATTTTTTTCTGATTTCTAGAGTTTCAATAAAATGTAATTATACTTTATAATTCCACTCTTTTAATCTTCACTTCAAAAACTATTCACAGTTAGCAAGTTTGCTAGGCACGGAGAGGGGGTGAGGAGCAGGAGCAGACTTCCCCCACATCGGGCTGTTCATAAATTCTGTCTGGGGGTAAACCTGTCATTGAAACGGCACAAACTGAGCTGCTTTGCATTCAAATTAATACCTAGTTTAATTTGAATATAAAATAGCTCCATTTATGTGGTTATTAAGAAAAAGTAACAAAACCGTTCGGCGATGAATGGATGTTTAAGATAGGATACACTCGCAACCTATTTCTTTTCGGTACTTGGGGGTTTATTTCTCCTTTTCTTAATCCCCTGGATACTTTGGAATGGGGATGTTTTCCTATCGATAGATAAGGCTTTAAAACAAAGCAGTACCTATGAAATCTGGATGGTTAATATATAATCTGGGAGTCAAAAACTTCCCATTAACCCAATACTGAATTAGGCTTCACGTGTTTTGTTCGAATACATCTTCCCATCTTGTCCTTTGCTATGCTCAGATAAAAAGCCGACGGTGTCAGTCACAACTTTACTTGCTAAATAATTTCATAGATTTATTTAGGAGAGCAGAGAAGAGCAGGAAGAGAGGAACACCACAATTAGACCTTCCTCTTCCAACTCCAAAATATCCAGACTTAAAGGTAAGGTAAACTTTTCTCACAGCTTTTAGTTTGCTTACCATCAGCCCATGTTCCACTGGGTGATTAAAGAAAGCTTTTTTAAAGCATTACTTCAGAATGATCTTAATTGGTGCAAGGTTGAGCCCTTTCTAGGAGGGGAGGGAAAAGGTTGAATAGCCTTTTCAAGTCACATGAAAGTTTCTAGGATGAATGTACGATAATTAGATTAATAAGTAGCTTAATTTATCACAGCTAAGGATTTCAACAGCCACACATTAGAGCAAGAAAAAAAGATTAGTGTGATTCCAGTTTGTAAAAAATTGTACTGAAACTTGATTAACCTTAAATACAAAGTGCCTTTCTTTTTTGTGTGTAAATTCAGTAGTTAAGGGGGAAAGAAAAACCCACTAAAATAATCAGAAAATTCTTGTTCTGTTCCTTTGTGTTCACTAGCTAATGAGAGATAGCGGGGTTGTGCAAAACAACTTTTCCTGGTGATGTTATTCTTCCTAGAACACGGATTTAGAAGAAATCTGTGATCCCTGCCACTGCTGCGGACCTCGAAGATCTGTGTGAGGTGTGAGATAACATTTGCAGGGCTTAAAAACATCTCCAGCATCAGCCACTTTCATTTTAAAATGAGAGAAAAGGAAGCAGCAAGAAAATGGGTGAAATATTTATTTAGATATCGTGGAAAGTTGTATTCACCTTGGTGATGGAAATGCAGAAGGGCTGAGCAGGAGCCTGGGTGCCAGGCAGAGGTGTGGGAAACAACTGGAGGCAAGGCTGATGAGGAGGGTGCAATTAGGGGTGACAATTAGCCGGGCAATATTCTCTCACACAGCGCCAGTATCAGCCTGAAATCAAACGTGGCAAAGGCAAGAGCAGAGTGCAAAAAGCCCTCACCCACGGATGGGAGATTTGTGTAAAATCCTGCCAGAGCATCCAGCTTTTCCCCCCGCCACCCTTCCTGCTTCTTTGCAGGACAATCCCTTAATAGAGAGTGAAATCTGCTGGGCTTTTTGATGTTGCCATCCACCGCCGAGGTTGCTTTCGGTGGTGTCATTATTTATCAGCGCCAACGTCAGCTTTCATTAATCTAACTCCTCAACACTCGCATCGTGGCCGACAAAAATTCCCAGTGCTTCTTGTGAAGCCGGCTGGCAGCGGGGCGAGCAGAGCCCACGGAAGGTTCTGGAGGGTGGTGGTGGTGGGGTGGTCCCCGTCAGCGCTCACCAGCCGTCGTCATTTTGAGGAGGTCTAATGCAAACCCAGCGGTGGTGAGACGTGGGGTGCTGGGTTTGGGACTCCCCGTCCCGAATGTCTCTTTGAAAGGGGGATGAAAAGGGGGAAGGCTGGCTCACGTTCGTGGGAAAGCGCAAATGAGGCTTCTCCGAGCCTACCAAAAAAAAAAAAAAATTTAAAAAATGAAATAAAATGGAAAAAAAAAAAAGCTTAATGAAGGGAGAGGGGAAAACGGTTTCTTTAATTTTATCTCACACTTAAGAGATGAGTAAGAACGCTAATGAAAAGGAGGGTAATTATAGCCCAGACAGGGCCTCTTGCACACGCTGGAACGTGGGGAAGGTTAACTCTGGCAAAGGGAGATCATACAAATCAAAGTGGCTGAGGGCACTCATGCATCGGCCTGTTTGATAAGATTGATAACTGTAACCAGTAGCTTAGGAGAATCGATTTCCACTGCCGGGGATCTCTCTGGATGCTCTCATCTTTTCTTCTGTTTACATGAAAGTGGAGCTTTAAAGATGTTTTATCATCTAATGGCGAATATGACACACAGTTACAAACGGAATCTTTTTTTAATCTCAGAATGGAAAATTTAAGCGGGGCAGTGATTCGCTTTAATTATGTATATTGAACAAATTTGAAGAGATGAGAAGAAACTTGTTTTTCAGCCCACTGAACCCAAGTGCTTGCCTGTAATCTAAAATGGATATCTAATTATTGTTTAACATTATTTATTTAGGAGGAGTTACGACCTCTAATTTGCCTTTAAATGATTAATTTAGTGTTTAAATAAAGCTCCTTTTATTTAATAATGTTTTCTTTAACCAATCTTCACTAATGTCAATAAACTCTTTGTTTAACCTTCTTAAAGGAAACATTTCCTCAGCTCTGAGACAATTATGAATTACCAAAACCCATATAGAAAAATGAGCTAAGTAATTATCTAATATTATTGCAGTGTGCTTAAGAAGGGAATATTCCACACCAATAACATAAGACGAGAGAGATGAAACAAGCTTTTCTAAATATTGAGCATTGTAAGCAGTCTGCCTCTTCTTGAGGTGAAAAGGCAGCACAGAAATACCCCAAAATACTCACAGCTTGGCTAAATAAACTCTGCCACTTCCATTATCATCCTAAAGAGGTTCTTGGTTCATGTCCCAGGCACAAACGAAGCAGCACAAATATCCCCACTCTGTATGCAGGGAGATGGTCAGAGGTAATGCAGATGCCTTCCTTCTGTCCTCAGCCCTCAGCAGGGCACCCTCACCTGTGCCCAGGGTGACTTTGCATCACCAGGGTGCCTCCCTGATGTCCAGGTCCAGAGGGAATGTGTCAGACATGGGGCAAGGGACAACCAGTCACATCTCAGAAACTCCTCTCCAGACATTTGTCTCTTTTATAGAGCAAGCTGTCACATTCATATCACATGAGATATACTGGCCACTGATTTTGAAAGCAAAGTGCCTTTTGGGGGTCATAGAATCACAGAATAAATGGAATTGGAAGGAACCTTTAAAGATCATCTGCTCCAACTCCCCTGCAATGAGCAGGGACAGGTGTGACTGCTGTGCATTAACTGTGAAGCACAGGTGCTACACAATAAATTGTGTTTGTGATAATGCAGGTGCTTTCCTGGCCTTGCTTAGACCCTCTGTACTTTGCTCTGGACCATGCGGGAGTTTGGAAGATCAGAGGCAGCACAAACAATTCAAAACTGATGCCCAGGAGGCCAGAAAGTGGCAGGAGGTAAGTGGTGGAGGAGAGAGAGGAGAGGCAGAATTTTCAGGAGGAGCCAGATGAAACAGAAAAGCTAGGAGTGGAAGAAGTTCTGAGAAAGAGTAAGGAGATACTCACTGTCGACAGAAGCTGTGGCTGTCCCATCCCTGGCAGTGTTCAAGGCCAGGTTGGACGGGGCTTGGGGCAAGCTGGGGCAGTGGAAGGTGTCCCTGCCCACGGCAGGGAGGTGGAACGAGATGAGCTTTAAGGTCCCTTTCAACCCAAACCATTCTGCAATTCTACGAATTAAGAAAATACAAAATAACCGAGGCTTGAGGTGACACTGGTTACCATCAGTAGCTCCCATGGTGGGGGTCTGACTAGAGCTGTGCTCATGTCCAGCGTGGGAAACGTGCTGCCTGCACTGTAGGCAGAGCTGAAAGGGTTCTTACTTTCAGAGCTCTTTTCTTGTACAGCAAAAGCAGCAGTAGAGCATGGCAGGTTCTCTGCAGTTACTCCTTCCAGGTTCTGGTGAGGATCCCAGGATGAAGAAGAGGAGAAAGTGTCCAGATCGGACTGAAGAGGGCTGAACAACAGTGAAGGGCAGCATGAAAGCCACAGCAGTGCAAATGTGAAAGGAACAAGGAAAAGAAGGAAAATGGGTGTGTAACAAGCATTGATAGGAGCACTTGGCAGGAAGAAAGAAGAAGATTGGGAAGGGAGTCTGGTGATCAAAAGGTTATATCTAAAGTGATCCATTAACATGGAGGGGGAATTAGGAACACACTTAACTCTGCAATAATTACTCTTGCAAAATATGGTGGCTCAGTTTGAGGAGGCAGGAACCTGGCCCCAGTGCCAGATCACGGCTTCGAGGATGGAGAGAGCTCGGAGTCAGTGTGGTGGGACTGCCACACCCAGCTAGGAGCAGAGCTCCCTGCCTCCAGAGACTGAGGGGTCACCCAGGGATGTCAACACTCTTGCTCCCCAGCACCTGAAAACACCCAACACATCCCTGCCCTGCTCATCTGCTCTCAGTTTCTCCCTTCCCTAGAACAATAGATTCCGCTTTGGGGCTTCTTCTTTTTTTTCATTACAACTATTTTTGTTACAAGATTTTTTGACTGTTTTCTAAAGTTTGGATTTTATAGTCTCAATTTTTTCCCCAGCCATATGGACTAAGGCCTCACCCAGGTTGCAGATGCCTAGAACAAAGGATATCTCTAATCCTTTTTATCGATGATGTGACACTGAGATGGCCCATTTGCTACTGGCTTGGTAGGAGGAATATCCATGAGCAGCTTATTCCTTCTCTCGCATTTTGTTCCAACACTTGTACCCCATCCCCTGAAAACTCAGAGTATCTGAGGCCACACAACCACAGAGTCCAGCTGATGTTATCATTACAACCAGGAGTCTCTTTTAACACTCACCCACTCGCTGATCTCTGGGTAAGTGATGATTTGGATCCACAGCATGAATGAGGATGGTCTGGGAGGCCCCCAAAGTCTCTTCCAGAGTTGGGATGAGCTCCCACCGTGACATCTCCTCGAGGCTGGTACAGCACATGTGGAGTGAAGACTTGAATCCTGCCTTCAGCTTTGCCTTTGGTTCTCCGTACAGGTTCTCTTCCCACGAACGCAGCTGTGCCCACCAGTCCAGATGTTCCAGGAGGGACAAGACTCCCACAGCCCCCTTGAGAAAGGTAAAGGAAAGGCTGGTGAGCAACTCCGTGTCTTAAAATCTTCATCCCACAGCCCTCCCTAGACTGCTGTCCCTGAGATGTGACAGGAAGCCAAGCACAGTCTCAGCTGGGTCACAGGTAAATGGGGAGGTGTGTTCGCCCTCAGGCAGCCTGAGGACGTGTCACCCTCTCCTGAACACAGCCTGTTAGAGAGGGATCTCCCTCTAAATAGCCATTTCCCTCCGGGCTGCTGGCTCCAGGAGTGGCCAGCTGCTCATCCCAGGTCAAGAAGGGCCTGGTTAAAAGGTCCTGCCCCACCTTGGATGCAGCATGGACAAGTCCCTCAGGACTCGCTTGGCAGTGCCACAACATCCAGACCTGACCCACAATACCCACTGGAGTCCTGCTAAGGTTAGACAGTGACATGGTTTGTCCCAGCAGACACAGGAGCAATTTTCCCAAGAAACCCCCAAAAACCTCTGCTATGATATGCAGAAGTCCTCTGTTAGCCTATGTGCAATCCTCAAATAGGAACAGGACACATACAACTTTTTTATTATTATTTTAAAAACATGACATTGTTACTTTTTTTGAACCCTAGACAGGCAAGAATAAAGTGAAGGATTTCTTGCACCCACCACCTCTTTACACAGGACTTGCACTGCACTCTGAGCTGCTAGAGAACCTTACTAACCTAAAATAAGCAAAAATTTACAAACCTAGCTAAAATAAAAACTGCTGGTTAGCAAAGAATTTACTTCGCTTCTTCCCTTCCGCTTGCTTTTAATCAGCCCTGCAGAATTCTCACTGCCTGCATCGATGGGGATGTGTAATATTGTTTGATGAATGAATAAAATATCAGGAAGGAAGTGCCTTGTTTGTCTGTGTCTTCATTATCACCTTCCCCATCCCAGAGTTAGTGCACGGGCTGTGTGGCTGGACCAGTCTGGTCATCCACTGTTTGATTTGTGCTCGCAGCTGGAAGCCCTGGACATAGGTTAAGATCGAAGGTGTTTGACGCTGTACAAACAGCAAATAAAAAGGTAATCCCTCCAGAATAAGTTCAGAGTTTTGCCAGATTTTGCTTTTCCCGGAGCATCTTTATTTTACATCTGAAGCCGGGGAATAGTTCAGGTGATAAATCATCATTTTTCCCTCTTTTTCCCCTCTGTAATTATACAAACTGACACTATTATGGATTTTGCTCTGGGACTGTAAACTCACTTAGATTGGGTTGGTCAGCTTTTACAGTGAAGTGCAGAATATGGAGCTCTTCTGGGAAGTGGGGGGAAAAGCCAACTCAAAACAGAAAGTTTTTTTGAAAGACATGCAAAACCCCTTAAGACTTGTAACCACTCTCAGTGGAAGAGCTGTGCAAGAATCCCTTCCTTCAATTCCCTCTTTAATCTCTCCTTTTCTAAGCAGGTAATCTCAGATTATTTACCAGCATCTCATTTCTAACTCACAAGAAACTCCTGGAAGCCAGAAAAAAAAATACTCTCCCTCAGCCTGTTTTTGTTTTGCTCTCATGTTTACTTTCATCTTAACATTAATTGCCCCATAATATCTGCTTGGTTTTATCAATTAGCCTTTGCAGTGGGAAAATATTTTAGCGCCTAATACAGCGTAATGATTTTTTTCCCTATTTGCCAAGGGGGTTATTAATAAATGTCCCCACTGGGGTTACAACTCTGGTGCTCTGGTGTTTGCTTTAGGGGAAATGAGGGATTGGAGGAAAATCCTAACCAAACGGAGCTATAATTAGAGGGAAAGCAGCTGCAATTAGAAGTATATGTTCAACGACACCCACGGCACTCAGGGACAAACCTCCCCTCCACTCGGGCAGGGGTGGCAGCACAGACTCTGATGCCGAAATAAAAGGAGAAAACTCTCTGTTTTCCTCTCTCTCCAGGTGTTGCATCAAAGAATTGTGCTGTCTGCTCTGCATATTCTCCAAGGAAGGTTAAAAAAACCAAGAGGGTTTTTTTTCAGCAGAGGAGTGCTGGCCTGGCAAAGCCAGCAGCAGACTCCTCCAAGCCGGGATTTCACCCTGATCTCTCACTCCTCACTATTTATTTAGCCTGAACTGCTGCCACCAGCTCTGCTGGGCTCTCTGGGAAGCTGCCAGCCAAGCAGCCCCTTCAAGTGACACATTTCTGCGCACATCAGACATCCACGCCGTGTCCCACGGAGTTCTCTCCTGCTGCTGCAGGTACCCCAGGGCTGGATGGTGGATCCTGGCAGACCTCATTCTCCTCCCTGCTGCTGCAACAGACTTTGTTCAGGAAGGAAAAAACAGCCACCGTCCCTCTGGCCTTTCTGCCTGCTACAAATCTAAATTCTCCAGCACTGGGAAAAAAAGCAGCTCGTAGGCTGTCCCAGCAAAATTCAGTCCTGTCGGCAGATACGAGTTTCTGGAAAGCCAAACTGGAAGGAATTCTGCAGCCTTTTGAGATTTCAGGCTGGTTAAAACGTTAGGGCTTGATTTTATCAATTAGCCCAACAACAAGTTTAACAATAAGCAGCAAGGACACATAGGGAATTAAAAAATGCAGCAGATGTGCAGTACAGCTTAATATGGCTTTTAGCTTAATTCATCTCATTGCAGAAATCTGTAATTCTCATGGTTTGGGTTCTGAACAACAGCTACCGATGTAACCTTTTGTCTTTCCCTGGGTTTTGCTGGTCAAAAAACCCCATTAAACAAACAAACCAAAAAACAACCAAATAATTACTATTCTAGCCCTATTAGCTTTGAGGATTTACAGCTTTGCTTCTTTCACAGCAGAGCTTGAAAGTAATAGAATTTACTCTGGGAAAACCTGACTGTGTCCTTGCAAGTCTCTGTAGGGCTTCTCAAATTTGGGTCCCAAATAAGTGCCCCATATCCAGTAGGAAACAGATTGTTCCATCATAAACTGGCTGGCTACAGAGGCCTGTGTTTGAGAGACAGTGGTAGGAAACTAGGGAATGGCAAGAAGCTGTGTCAGGGGAGGTTTAGGTTGGATATTAGGAAAAGATTCTTCCCCCAGAGGGTGGTGGGGCACTGAACAGGCTCCCCAGGGAATGGGCACAGCTCCAAACCTGACAGAGTTCCAGAAGCATTTGGGCAACACTTTCAGGGACAGAGTGGGATTGTTGGGATGTCCTGTGCAGGGCCAGGAGTTGGACTCAGTGACCCCTATGTGTTCCTTCCAGCTCAGGATATTGTATTGTATTGTATTGTATTGTATTGTATTGTATTGTATTCTAGTCTAGTCTATTCTATTCTATTCTATTCTATTCTATTCTATTCTATTCCATTCATGTATCTCCCACCCCACCACACCTGCAGAAAACACAGAAAGCAGCAGAAAAATGCAAGGATGTGTCACACTCTTGTCCTGCACCACCTGTGTGTGACACAGGTCATCCTAGTGCTGGATCCACAAGAAAGCAGATTTCCCTAAACACCCCAAAAATGCAACCTCACTCCTGCAGATTGCTGAGCACCAGAAAAGGCACCTAAATGAAGACTGGGCTTGTTCCCCTTTTTCAGAACAGCATCTCCTCCAGATCCTGGATCTCTGTGTTTGGACCAGAAGACCTTTGGTGGACCTGGGGACTACTGCTTTTGTAGTGTGAATGAACAGAGATTCAAGGTCACCAAATGAATAATTCAGTGATTATTTGTATTGAAAACCAACCTGAGGTCAGTGTTCAGTGGCCACTGCTGAACATCTTCCCTGGACTCATAGTCTGTAGGACTGTGAGAGGAGCAGGCATCCACACCATTGTCTTGGAGCAAGGAGCACTGTCCATGCCAGGTACTTGTATTTTATACCTCGCTTGTACTTCCAGTAAAGCACCCAGGAGCTGCACAGAAGAACTGGGAGCTGAACCTGCACAGCTCAGCACCTTTTGCTATAAACCAAATATTTCTGTTCCTTGAAAACAAAGACGGTGTTTCCATCGACTTTGGGAGGGCTCAGCTGGTGTCTGCTCTGATTCCCGGCCACAACTAAAAATTTCTTCAAAACCAGAACCTTTCCAAGCTGCCATCAAATCGCCAGTTCTAGAGAAATCAGACAACTTTGGTTGCTTTCATTTCCTTCTTATCCATAGGGGGAGCAGGACGGTTGTAATCATGTGTCTTTCCACAGAATCCCTGAATGGTTTGGGTTGAAAAGGACCTTAAAGACCATCCAGTTCCACCTCCCGCCATGGGCAGGGACATCTTCCACTGGACCAGGTTGCCCCAAGCCCTGTCCAGCCTGGCCCAGAACACTTCCAGGGAATTTGCCTCCATGTGTGCCTTTAATAACACGCACACTTTTTGCACGCGATGTATGTGTATTACAGACCTTTCACACTCCAAGAAGTTTACAATGGATTTTAAAAGTCGTTTTGAAGGGATAAGCATTACTCTAGGGATGTGTGCGCACACACAAATGTGTTTAGTACCCTATGGGTCCACATACACTCTCAGTAAACCCATGTGGTGCTCTGTGTCTAACCACAGAGCTCAGCACTGGGCCCTTTCCCCACTGTGCTTGAGGGTCTAAAACGAACAAGAGGCTTTTAAAGCTACATTTATTACCTTGCCACCACCAGGAACAGCCCAGCCTCATGCAGCCACTTTGACACAGACGTTAATTTTCACTTGCAGCTGTGGCAATTAGAAAGTGTACTTAATAGAGTGTCATGTTAATTGTTGCGGAGTTAACCAATTTCTCCATTTAATTGTCAATTGATTAACCTATTGAAATGGTAAGTGACTCAGTTTCCTTCCAGAACAAACAGCAGCCACATATTGTAGCTTCATCCAGCTGGAGGGGGTACTCTGTGATTTGCTCAGCCTCAATGTGCTGGTATTTTTCTACACCTCCCTGAGCTTTTAATTAGATGAGCCAATTTTACATGTATTTGTCTGCTGGAAAGGTTATCTGTGCTGGAGCTGACCTGCAGAGACAAGGTTGAGCCTAGCAGTCTTAATAGAAAAGGATTTCAGCTATGACTGCTGTACTTGATTGCATTGTAATGGTAATTAACTTGAGACTTTGCCTCCCTCAATGTTTTTTTGTAGCTTTAACTATGCAATGAGATGTTTCCTCTGTCATATATATGCACTTATTAAGCTCTCATTGGATTCTAATATGCATGCAAATAGTCAAGAGTTTCTTAAGGCTAATACTACACTATGTAGATTGTAGTGCTATTAAGTCACTACAAAGATGTAGCCTGCAGCAAACTTATAAGTTTTTTTCCTTTCCTTCTTCTGCGAGCACATGTGAGGGTTTGATTTTCCATTTTTGCACTTTTTTTCACAACCTAAAGCAGGAAAAATTTCCTCTACATGCTTCAGCTCCTTTTCATCCCGAGCGTTTTGAGTGCGGGAGCCCGTTTCGGAAACTTTTCCTTCCCCAGCGAACCTAAAAAAGTGCTCATGTTTTAAAAGGAAGACTCCGATGTCCTTAATTCAGTTTTTCAAGTTGGATTGTAATCCATGCCCGTTCCGAGTCCTTTCTGGGAGCGGCTCGTTTGAAAGCCCTCGGTATCTCCTGTGTTCCTGCATGTTCTTTTACAGTACGGCGCTGTCATTTAATTACGAGACAATCCCCCACAACTGAGCAAGCATTTTCATCATTGATAATGTTGGTAGCAGGCAACTGAGACAAAATGATTACAAACCTATGTTGCACTCAATAGTCCTTTAGAGGATTTCTCTCTTAATAGTCCTGGCTCATTCATGTTTGGTTCAGTACATTTGTTCTTTAAAAAAGGCGTAGATTAGAAGAGTTTCAGGGTAGGTTAATAACTCAACTGAAAATGGCTGCTTGCATTGTCCAAGCCTGTTCCTGCAGTTGCCTGGTGCTTTCTTCAGTTCTTCCACACTGCAGCTTTGGCCCAGTTGGTAAACAGCTTAAGTCCAGACATCTTTTCATTCTCCGGCGCAGCGGATTGAAATAAAAATGCATATAAGTGGCGACTGACTGGCGCTGGCCTGACAATAGCCTGTAACATTATGCAAGGGTATTTACATAGGAATAAGGCCTTGGTAAAGAAGACAGGGGCAATTAATGACTAGGGCCACACATATAAGGAAAGTTTGTCCAATCTTTTCTTCAATAAAGATCTTTTGTAAAGTGCTATGGAAACTCATGGAGGCCCCCAAACAGACTAGGAGAGGGACTTTTGTGGTGGGGCTTTCTGGCTTCTTTTTTTAGCCTGGAGTTAAAAGGGCCAAATTTTGTAAAGGTTAAATGTAATTCTTCTGTGGTGTTGAATTTTTCCTATTGTCATTTCTTTTTTTTTCCTTTTATTTTTTTTTTGTCCACAGGATTCAGGTTTGCGTGGCTTTTTCCCTAGGAGAACGTGTGGAGTAAAGAAATAAAATGAATGATGTGCCTCAGCTAGGCAGGGTGGTGGAAGTTAAGAGTTGGAGGAGACCTCTCACAATGCTTGACTCCTGCTAGCACAGGTTTGGAATTCAAGCTAATTTGTACGCACTTAGGGCCTGACTCTGACCTCTCTCACATCCCAGCAGAGCTGCTGGTGCTGCCAAAATGCTTCCCACCTTCTGAATTCATCTTTTTCCTTAATTTTATCCAGATGGATTTGGCCATGAGTGATTCTGACAAAGCAAGGAAGCCCCATGCTCTTGCCCTGGGTGCCGAAGGCGGAGCACTATCTGCAGCGGCTGATGCCAGGATGTAGCCCAGGGCAGAACTTAACCCCATCCCGCCAGATGGGAAACTCTCCCCTGGGCTTGCAGACACAAATAATGAGCCCATTTCCCTGGGGGAGACCAGCCCACATCCACCCGGGGCAAGGATAGCACAAAAGAGCCACAGCTGATGGTGCCTCCTGCATCTGCGAGGCCTCGAACTGTGGGTTTGCACATCTCGTCACAGTGTGGGCACAGCACTTTGGGTCTGAAGCCACTGTGATGGGGCTCCTGAGAGCCTTTTCACCAACACCATGCGCCATTTAGTGTCTCCTTGTCCCTCCCAAGCCACTGTCCTCTACGTCTTCCCTGCTGCCATGGAAGTGTTTTCCATGGGCTCCCATGGCACATCTCTGGATGGCAGCTCAAAAATGCACACATCAGATGAGCAACTTTACTTTTAGGCTCATCTTCTGGTGTTTAGTGACTTTGCTTGCTCTTTTTCTAATGACCGTGGAGGGTTGATTCTGTAGCGTTTTTAACACTCTATTCAGAGGTCTCTGTCTTGAAAGCAGAGGAGGGATCCTCTTGCTCAATCCATTGTATGTGTCCAAGAAGTCAACCCTTTGGTGGGCATCAATGAGAAAAACCATATGGATACCTCTAAGATCTGCCAAGCTTTCCACCATTTCCTGATCTGCCATGAATCCTTTTCCTCTCAGGTTCCTCTCAGAATCCTATTCCTCTCTTAGAGCAGAATATGACTCCAAAAATAGAGATTTCCCAGGACCCCCTGTCATGCCACTTTCGTTCTTCAAAGTATTTTTTAGAATCGAGTCTCTCATGGAAATTAATTCCTAAAATGCTTGCTGGACATTGAAGAGAGGGACATAAATGTTACTACCACAAGTGCTTGGTTCCTACAAGAGAAGCATGCAAGGAGCAGGGAATGTGTTTCTGCTGCAGCCTGCAGCCCGCAGCCCCAGAAAGCTGCAGAAATCAATGCTTCATTCAAGGCTATTGATCAGTACTAAATTAATTAGACTTCAAGGCTTATGGCAGTTGATAAGACAACTTGTTAATTTAGTCAACGATAGCGTTTTCCCTAAAGCAGCAAATACCCTCTTTCTCAGAAAAGACATTTCTAGCACTTGCTACTCAACTTTTTTTTGCTCCCCCTCTCTTTCATTTAAAAAAAAAAAAAAAGAAAAAGACATTCACTTTACATTTAAATTAAGATAAGAATTGGACAAGGACCTGCTTCCATTTACCCCTATTTGCCTTCTTTTTCTCCAACATGGAAGTGAGGTATTGATAACATCTGATGCAATTTAATAGGGCAGCACCGTAACATTCCGCTCCTTCGGCCCCGGCCTGTTGACGGAGAATGTTCATTTGGGAAAGCTGCTGGGGAGAGGAGGGAGGAGGGAGCAAAGCCACTTTCTTCATGTGGGTTGGTCGCTTTTTTTAGTGGCAAACCCAGAGCTTTTGCTTCCCAGACTAGGAGGATGCTCATGGCCACTGACAAAGGCACAGGCGCTGCCGGTCCCGCGAGCGGTGAATGAGATGAAGATATCCCAGAATACCCTGGACATGGGGCCGTACTTCCTGCTGGCTGGGAAGGACAAAAGGACAAAACCCAAGGAGTGCCGGGGTCCCACCACCAGCTCCTGGAGGCACCAGTCTGCTACCAGCAGCACTCCAACCCTCGGAGAATGCTAATAAGCCACTGAAGAGCTCAGCTTTCCTGCCATAATTCTATAGTGCCGTTGAGGACCCCATAGTGTTCACTAAATAAAGACAACTAATTGAGAATTTTTTGCACATTTTGCTCAGTGGACTTGTTGTTCAGGCGGTTGGTTGGGGAGAATGTCCCCCTACTGACAACAGGGGCTGATTGTTTTGGCAGCCGCCGGGTTAGCGCCATTGCCCGGGTCTGAGGCTGACTTTCCAAGTATGACAAAAATGTTTAATTTCGGAATTTTTTTTTTTTTTAATTATGTGGCTGGGAATTATTTGGGCTACGTGGAGAATTGGCTGTCTGGTGTTCACGTGACCGAAAAAGAAAAAAAAATTTTAAAAATTGCTGGCAGAGTTTCTCAGAATAAAACCTTTGGTCTTTCTCTTTCTCTCCTCTGCCTCTGTTTCCCCCCCCCCTTTTCTTTTTTCGTGTATTTTCTGTGGTGAGGCCGACATTTTTGTGTCTGCAGGTGACACTTTGATTGAAACTAAAATTAATAAATCAGCTGAAAAGCTCACACCTACAGCTCACAGCAGGGCCTTGAAAACACGGTTATAAAGGGAGCTTTATGCCCTTGTGTAAAGAAGGAATAAATTACAGAAGCACTTGTTGCCCTTGGACTCGATTTTGCTTTGCAGGCTGGTATCTTATTTTTGGAGCTTATTGTTAATCAACAGGTTCCTTGTAGGTTTAGCAGGTGACTTTGTTATTAATCTCCTATTTGACCACTATAGCATATTAATGAGGTAGGCTCCTGGATGTGGCTGTGTCTCCAGCACAAGGAATTAGTTTAAAAGGTGCACTCTTTACTCAATTGCCCACAGTTAACGATGCTGCAGCCCAAATGCAAAGTAGCATTTTCTACAGCTTGTGTAGCATTAAGAGTGTTTTACTAACATTATGTTCCTCACTGTGCTTTTCTTCTGTTGTATACTTATTTCTTCTCCATGGAGGGCTATTATCAGGCTTACTGGTCCTTCCTTCTCTTTATATTTTGGGGGGATTTCTTCATTTTTTATTCCCCTAACAAAATCAAGAAATTATATATAAATGACAAAATGACATCCTTTCTTATTAATGTGCACCTTGGTTTTAATTAAACAATTCCAGAGCACTTTGGAGTACCATTGGATTTAAATAAAACACTCGGCTCAACATTTCCCTTCAAAACTGGCTTAATAAATATCATTATAAGGTGCAGGAATTCAACCAGCCCCATTTCACCTTGTATTTTGGGTCTGATTTAAGCTTGGAGTGAGGATACCTATAGGGGTACTTTGAGAACATAAAGAAAAGCTGAGGATTTAAGACTTAAATTTGTAATTACCGGGATCTGCCGAAATACATAATATTATGAGCCAGGCTACAAAACACCCTGGTGGAAACAACAGCTTTGTTGTAATACAGTAATTTCCACATTCCAAGGAACGTGCTCTGCCTTAGATGGTTATTATTGGCGTTTGCTTTCATAACTTTCAGACGTGTGGTCTACCTCCCAAACAGATACATTTTCTTATTTAAATTAGCACTGTCAGGCTTACGCCTGCAGATTCCCAGCAATTTTTTTTTTTTAACAAGGGCTCTCACACGCAACAGCATATTTGTGTCAGGTTAGATGTCAGCCTTGAGTTTTAGCCTGAACCGTAAAATATCTGTCTTTTATGGATTAAGTTCAAAGTTATCACATTACTTTAGCTTGGTACTTTGGTATTCCTCTTCTTTGGCCTCTTTTAATTGGGATATATATTTTTTTTTTTTTTTTAAAGGTAGAAGAAACGAGGTCTGCTAGATTGTACGGGTAAGAGAAAAGTTATTTAAGGTATTAGTAACACGTTTACTACAGGCAGCAAGGGTTGGGTGCCCTTCTGCCTCTCGCATAAAAGCCTGTAAACGGAGATGTGCAGTTCATATTCAAAATCACATTCGAATTTTGATCTATATTTTCAGAAATTAAAGTCAATTTAATCTGCAGCCATCACACAGTGCTCAGTTTGAGCCTCTGACAAAGGCTCAGCTAAGCTGAGAAAGATGCCCCAAAATGATGCACTGGAGTGAAGCATCCCGTAGGCAACCAGACATCCCTGGTTATGGGGGAACAAACCATGGGGGAAAGATGGAATTCATCTGCAGACCCCGCAGCATCCTGGCCTCAGAGAGGATATGATGAACAATCATGATGAAACACCCAGAAACACACTCACAAACTTGGATCCCATCCAAGGTGCCCCCAGCAGAGGACGTGTCCAGCTCATGCCTGTACCTCTAAGTCTCCCCAGGATGAGCTGATAGGGCTCATTTTCAGACATCAATAATTCAACCAGTTATCTTGTTAGAACTAAAGGGAGATCTTCCCTATTTCAAGCCAGAAAAAAAAAAAAATTACCTAACCACACTCTGGAAAAAAAAAAAGAAAGGCATAGAAAGGTGATTTTGAGCTCTGAGAACACACACAGTAATTACTGCTGACTTTATATCGTGTTTTATTTTTAAGGAACCACCATTTAAGCGGTTTTTCTGGATTGATGTTCAGGGGTTTTGTGTTGTGGTCTTGTTTGTCAGGGCTCAAGCAACTGAGAATTTTTAAGGCACAGGCACAACCCCCCCGTAAATCAGGGCTGGTCGTTAAAACACTGGCAAACCCTTCAGTGAAGTGGTGTTAGCAGGGGCTGCTCCACAGCCTCTTTCTAAGGAGGAATCCTTAATGTAACACACATTTGGGACCCCTTCCCATCCCCAGCCCCCATGTCCCCAGAACTACTCACAGCATAAGGAGGTTCGAGCTTATTTTGTCTTTTCACAACTTAGCAAGATCAGACACATTTCTGCAATGCATATGCAGATTTTACCTCTTGTTACTTTCTCTAATGAGCTTTCACTTAATCAATTTGACAGTAGCCTTTCTTCCTTTTTGCTTCGTATCCACTAGGAAAGTATTCAGGAAAAAGTGTTAACAGTTTCAAGGGGTATTAGCAAAATGAAATGGTGGCACAGCCAAATTCAGGAAGATCGCAAGAGTGCTTTAAGGAAAAAAAAAAAGAAAAAGAGAAGTTAAAATGGGGGATGTGGATTTAACAAGAATGTTTGTCTAGGAAATGAGCACGACTGCAGACAGCACTTCTATTTTCTCGCAAATAATTTTAAAATTATGCCAATAATCAGCAGAGAAATACTAATGTTGTGTAATTATCAGGGTTATAGAGAAAAGCACTTTTCTTGATAATATGCAACCACTCCAAAAATAAAAATATCCTCTTTAATGGGCTGCTGAATGCACGCTCCAGTCTGAGCCAGTCATGCAGGACAGGGATGCCGGAAGTCCTAGGGACCTGCAGAGCCATGGGAAGTTATCTGGAAAGCCTTATCAATCCTACACACCCAGGTTATCAAAGCCAGCTACGTATTTAATGCCTGTGTGGAGGGGTTTCACAGAACCCCAGAATGGTTTGGGTTGGAAGGGAACTCAAAGATCATCTTGTTCCAATCCCCCTGCCGTGAGCAGGGACACCTTCCACTATCCCAGGCTGCTCCAAGCCCCGTCCAGCCTGGGCTTGGACACTTCCAGGGGTGGAGCAGCCACAGCTTCTCTGGGCACCCTGTGTCAGGGCCTCCCCACCCTCACAGGGAAGAATTTCTTTCCAATATCCCATCTACCCCTGCCCTCTGGTAGTTAAAGCCATTCCCGCTTCTCCTGTCACTCCATGCTGTTGTCCAAAGTCCCCCTCCAGCTCTCTTGGAGCCTCTTTAGGCACTGGAAGGGGCTCTAAAGTCTCCCTGGATCAGTCTCTTCTCCAGGGCACCCAGGATTTCACAGCATCCACTGGCACTTGCTTCTAAAATGCACCCGCAGAAACAGAAGTCAGTGCTCTGCATGGCATGAAAAACCAAAGCAGGCAGGAAATTACCCCCAAAGTGGAGCTGCTGCAGGTCTCTGAATCAGCACTTACTCACTCGATGTCATCACTAAGCTGAGGACATCACTCAGGTATTAAGTTCATAATAGCAAAGTGACAAAGCACTGCTGACACCACCTTATTGACAAGGAACACGGAGCTTTACCCAGGGCTTTAGTGACAGCCACAGCCTGTAGGAAGAGGGCATGGGCAGAAGGAAAACACTCATGGATGAATGGCTTGGGGTTTCCCACAGTCAATAAATCCACTGGAGTCTCCTGGCCTGGCCTGGTTGTCAGAGAAAAAATTCAGAGCCCGATTCCTGCTTGCCAGGTGCTTCATGTGAAGTAACCAAGTCACTCCACATGTGACCCATGGGATCACAGCCCAGTTTGCAGGATTAGACACACAGGGAGTGGGGACGCATCTAAGAAAAAGATTTTCCTTTCTCTCCATGAGAAATTTATATCTTGATGCCGTGGAAGATGCAGCCTTTATTCATGGGTTTCCATCCCTGGATACCAACAACCCTTCAGCTGACGTTCTGTTTCTTTCCTGAAATGGATTCCTTCCTGCCTGCCACCCAAGCCAGAAAAAGTCCACTTTTTTGCCCAACACTGAACAGCTCCATCATGAGACACATAATTACTGAATCTATCAAAATTTGTATTTCCCCACTGCTAGAGCAAGCTGTGATATCCAAAAACCCAGTAAGAAAACGTGGCTGTCATTAGTGGACACTGAATCTCCTTTTCAACATCATTGCCTTCAAACGGAAGGATTAAGTCCCGAAAAGTGCTCCCAGGGTCTGCCTCAGCAAGTGGGGTGCTAATGGCATTGTTTTTATGTACTTTAATGTTATTTTGCCCTGTTATAAGTTGATACTGGGGTTCAGACAAAGTGTGCTTTTTGGGAGAAACAACCCAACCTTGTGGAGCTGAACCTCACAGGGCAGAGCAAAGGGGGAAGACACAGACCCAGACAGGCTTTAGCTGGACTTTGCTTTCCTGGCACTGTTTCCATCCCAAAATAGGGGACCACGCCAGAGTGGAGCCAGGCTATGTGCTGCAACAAGACTTTCCCAAAATCACCCTTTTCAAATATTTTATTCTGATCTTCTTTTTAAGCCGGGGTCCCAAACCTTTAAATCAGAGGCAATTTTGTTTTCCTAGCTGTCAGCAATATTTTGGCTATTTTAAGAATGTAGGACAGGGTTAAGGATTAGTACCAGCATTTCTTTTCTGTGTATCAGAGCTGCTTAGCAGTAATTAATTAGGACATTGGGTTTTGTACTCTTGGTTCAGGTCATTTGCCTATGAGCAGCTCAAGCCTTTTACAAAGGCACGCTGCATATGTTTCTGGGTACCTTTTTGAGAGAAGATTTAAATTGGCCAGATGAATAATACTTTGCTACAAGTGTTTTGCCCTAGGCAAAAAAGGTTTTCTTCATATTATCATCGCCCGGAGCTGGAATCCTCAAGCTTGATGTGACTGGTGTTATACTGTCACATGGCAATGATGTAAGAACAGGAGCTCTCTGTGTCAGACAAATCTGGATTTAGGGGAATTATAGCAGATGTTGCAAAATGGCAACAGTTTAGCAAGTTCCTTTCATCCCTTGGTTGGGAGGCAGGTCCACAAAGTACACCCAGACAGAGAAGAATGTTATCTTTGATCCCTTTCACTCCAGGGCGAGGAGACTCCACCCGACGAGGGATGCAGCGAGGCTGGAAATAAAAATAAATTTACAGTAGCTTTTCGCTTGGCAGTATGGAAATTGGCCATTATTTATTCATGCTGTTTGCCCAGACATGTATAAAAGATTTTTATCAGGGGGTAGCGTGTATTGTGCGCTATAAACAGATTAGGGCACGCAATATTAAGATTAATGGCACGGAAAAACACTTGGAAATTTGTGTGTGGCTAGATTACAGGGAAGACTTGCAGCTCCTCTCCACCGTGTGTGCACGGACAGTGGCACAGCCGTAGTGTCATGCCGAGGCTACGAGGAGGGAAGGAATATAATTGCCTCTGATAGAAAGATAAAAAAGTTAAACATCGTAGGATATCACATCAATTTTATCCATCATGTAGGGTTTTTTTTTTTTTATCAAAGACACTGGAAATGTCTCTATTCACCTTCATTTGGACAAACAGCTCATTTATACCTACACAGAAACTGAACACATGATGACAACGTGACAGACCCTGTTTACGACACGAAAGCACCACCTGCAGTGAACAAAACAGGCCAGTGTAGGACAAGCAGTAATTCTTTTCATGAGTTTAAATCTGATTGGAATTTGGTCAGAATTTGCAGGATTTTTCTTAAATTGGTTGGTTCATTAGAAATAAAAAAAAAAAAATTAAAAAAAAATCCATTCAGTGACAGGCACAAAACCACCCCAGTGTTTGATTAGGTTTTATCAAAAAATCCCTTTTCACCACCTGAAAGCAACGTGGAGTCAGAGATGTATGGGACAGGCACGGCTGCTCACCCTGCACAACCTCTCACCCAGTGTCCTCATGGCCACAGCCACGCTGCCCAAAGCCACCTTACCCTGAGCATCCTCAGGGTACTGAATTTCCACCCCCAGAGGAGCTGAACCAGAGGGCTTCAGGCACACGCATGATAACAACTGTGGTTTTTATTGACACCTCACCTGCCTGAACACGCAGTGCTCATTTTTAAGAGTAGAAGTCCAGCTGGATTCAGCTCTGGGAGGTGTCTAGGGGCAAGCTCGAATCTGAATATTGGAGTCGTGGCACTGCGCTTCAGCTCACACACCAGCTTAAAATCTGTACTTTCTTCATCTGAACCTGGCTCTTGCCCTGCGTGTGGTGCGCCATGTCTGATCCATACAGGACACACTGATGGACAGGGGTGTCAAAGTTCTGAGACACCTTTCCCATGGGTCTCTGCAGTCATCTGAGCACCTCACATACATGAGTTGTCAGCAGAACATGGTTGCACCAGCACAGGTTGCCCAGAGAAGCTGTGGCTGCCCCATCTCTGAAAGTGTCCAAGGCCAGGCTGGATGGGGCTTGGAGGAACCTGGGATAGTGGAAGGCGTCCCTGCCCACGGCAGGAGGTGGAACTGGATGGTCTTTAACATCCCTTCCAACCCAAACCATTCTGTGATTCTTTGATTCTGTGACCAAGCTGGGAGACAGCTGTTGTGTTCACTGCTCACATCAGTGGCCTTTAGGTACCATCTTAGGGAAAGCATCCCCAAGCAGTTCTGCTCACAAGAGAGCAGAAAGACCCTTCTTCACCTCGTTTTGAATATTTCCAACCAGAGGAGACCTGCAGCAGCCAGGCCAAGCTGACCCAGCACCCTCTTGTTTCTGTCTTTGAGCTGACCTGTACCCAGGGGTGTCTTCTGCTCTTGATCCTCCACACCAAGGTGGCCTTTGTGAGGCAAGATCCTAACTTTTACCACTCCGAAGGAAATACCTGCTCCTCTCTGCCCACCAAACCCCTTGTGCAGGCAATTCTGCCCATGGGGACTACCGCAGTGCCCAGGCAAGCTGTAAAGCCATCTGTCAGGAGACCCTTGGGAGGGCCTTACAGCACAGTATTGACCCCTTGCATCCTCCTGTAGGACCAAAACGCAACGAGGGAGAGGCTGCAATGAACATTTTGCCAAGCACAAAGCCAAAACCTTTAATTGTGGCCACCAAGCAGATCAATGCCACCATTACGGTGTGGCTGAAAACACGCGCAACAGTCACAGCACAAAATTGGTCGCGCCACTCGCGGCCCCAGCCCCGTGTGCTGGGAATCAGAGGCGTTATAAGGAAAACATGGGATCAGCACACATTCCCATTCAAGATGCCTAATCTTGTCTACACTCAAAATGGCACCGGCTAAAATTGGTTTTCAATTGATTTAAGTTCACTGGCACAAAGCCCTGTGTAGACATTCTTAAATGGGTTTAAAAATGGCTTATCAATTTAGCTTAAGACACTTAGTAGCTAAACTAAGTTAAATCGGTATAAGCCAGGTTTAAATTGATTTATGATGTCCACAAAGAGTTTTGCACTGGTTTAACTAAATTGCTTTAAAAACACACCGCCACTTTAGCCTTCAAAAGTGAGTGCCTATGAGTGTAAGGATTTAGGGTAAATGTCCTTAAAAGTGCCTAAATATCTGAGAAGCTTATGCCCCTTTTCCCTAAACAGACTTAGGCTCTCCGAAATCAGAAACTGTCTTTTGTAACTGCTACTCCAAAAGACACCCCCCAGCCCCTCCCCCCAAAAAAAAAGTGAGGGGAAAAGGGTCAGATTCTCCATGGAGTAAATTAGAGAGATATCTCCGCTTTTACATCAGCTGGAGGAACATCAAGCCCTGCCTCAAATTTTTAAAGGGAAAGCAAAATTATCTGAAACCCCAGGTTTTGGGGGGCTTGTGCCTTTTTTTTTTTTTTTTTTTTTTTTTTTTTTTTTTTTTTTTTTTTTGTGGCCAGTTTTTATTTTTCCTTTCCCTCCCTAGGTATGGTAGGTCCATATGATCCCCATATATTGAAATAATTCCATTGCTGCGAGCAGCATCCCTGCACACCACAGTAACTCAGGCTTTTATGTTGACGTGCACAGTCACAGTTTGGAAGATATCTGAGTGCTTGTAGCCACATCTGTTGTTTTCTCTCTTAATGATTTGCAGTTAGCCAAAATAATGGAAAGGAGGCAGAGCTTTTTAATATTGGCTTGCTTGACATGAGCCTATCTCAGTCAAAATGTTTATTCTGCGGTGCTCCCGCTAGCTCTGGAAATTCATGTATCTATATGTATTTGCGTGTTTTGCTTGACTAGGCACAAATTATGCTCTCAACTGGAAATATCACAAGTGTAAATAATTTGGAGACATAAGTGTCTGAGCGAAACTCATGTAAAAGCTATTTGTTTTATGGATTTTGATCTCCAAAGTTTAAAATATGAGCAAACTTTTCATTAAGGGTTTTGCCATTTGTTTGAACACTCCTGTAGTAATTGGAAATGCAACAATTGTT
Source organism: Rhagologus leucostigma (assembly GCA_013397725.1). Lineage (NCBI taxonomy): Eukaryota > Metazoa > Chordata > Aves > Passeriformes > Rhagologus > Rhagologus leucostigma. The sequence continues at coordinate 552,066 of VZTD01003380.1, read as the reverse complement.
TAAAAGTGGCATTGTCCATGAAAAGATTTAGTGAGGGATGAAGAAATTTCTTGAACCTAAAGACATAATCTGGTGATCCAATTCTCCCCACTGTGTCCATTCCCGTGAAACTCCATTTACTTTCTCCTATCCGTCACCAGCTCCCCCGCATCCCACCTAGCCAATCCTCTAGGTTTCCCACATTGTTTCCCCTTTTGTCTTTTCAGTCCAAACAGAAGAACAACAGACAAGGTTTCGAAGGGCAGGGAGCATCAGGGGCTGGAAGAGAATGGCTAAGATGAGGGTCAGAGTCCCAGCCCTACTGCCAACAGTTACTAGGGTTTGTGCTGCCTGGCTGGGCAGTGTTCAAAGACTTTGCTGGGCTTTGTTCCACTGTGTAGGGATTAGGCCTGGCGGTCTGAGAATTTGCCTTCTAATTAAAAAGGATAAAAGATAGAAGTAGCATTAGACTAAAACATAGCAGTGATACTTCACAGG
>VZTD01003380.1:518054-551555 GCA_013397725.1 Rhagologus leucostigma | reverse complement strand
TTTTTTTTTTTTTTTTGTAGTCACAAGACAACGCACGAAGTTGTCAGGTTGTTTTATTTCTTTTGTTTTCTATGCGTATGAAAAAAGGAAAATCATAACACAGGGAAGGGAGGGGAGGAGGAAAAGTTTTGAAACTCTTCCCAGCTGTTCCATATGGTGAGTGAAGGCTGAATTTCTGTGTGCACTGTGGCAATTTTGCTCGCTGACTATTGCATTTATTGACAAGGATTACACCAGCTCCCTACCACATCCTTTAATGCTGTACCAAAAGGTGAGGGAATTCCCCACGTCATCCCGGCCGAAAGAGACTACAGGAAACCTGAATTTCTTCTTCCACAGCCTCTCCTTTTTTCCCCCCCCTCTGCTTAGCCTCATTAGGGACACTCAAAACCAGCCACAAACCCTCCCCTCAAATTAACTGGGACATATTATTTTACCCGTGCAATGTGGAAAATGCCAGAGGCCACATCCAGATAGCCGGTGCTTATAGCACCGCTTTAATTATCCTTCAGAAAAAAAAAAAAAAATCCTGCGTTCCGAGCAGGAAGGGGAGGCCAAATCCCCACAAGCTGTTACTCGTGTGAGTAATCCCGTCTCCTGCAAAAGCCCTATTCAGGGCAGCCGCCAAGATCCAGCCCCACGCAGGACGGTGAGGACGGGCGTAAATCCAGGGTCTGCCAGCCCAACAAGGGCCGCTGGAAGAAATCCCTGCCATTTACAACTTGATCCGCCTTTAAAAACATCCTCCCGGGCTGTAGCCGGGGCAGGGGGAGCCGTGGTGTTTCGGGGCGGCTCTGCTGACTTCCCCGGACAACTCCTGGCACCCTAAGAGAGAAGCTGAGGTGAGCAGTTGCGTAAGGGCCGCTGACGAGATTATATTAATTACTTTTCAGAAGAAAGAAGAAAAAAGAGGGAAAAAAAAAGGAAAAAAAAGAAAAGAAGAAAAGAGGGAGTAGGAGTTTGGTGGAAGACTTGAGAAGCTTTCAAAGCCGCCGAGCTCGGGTTGCAGGCAAGGATAAAGGAATGCCCTTTTGTTCCCACACATCTCTCCTTACGTCACAACGAGCCCAATTTCTTCTGAATTCTGGCTGACTTTGCATGTAGTAAATAATTTGGAAGAGACGACAGACCAGGCGAAAATGATTCACAGCAGAGAGCTGTTGCACTTCATCGTAGAGGATCCAAAGGGGAAAGCGTTGCTCACGGGAAAGCATTTTCATTCATTAAAATTTTTGCTTGAGTTTTCTTTCCTCTGAGCCAGTAAAGGCCATATTTGTTCTGTGCCATAACATGAGAAGAAAGAGGAAGACTTATAAACATTGCTTGGGCCAAAGTGTTGTTGTCTCTAAATGAAATAAGCCCTGTTAGACTGCTGTGAGTTAGCTCGAAAGCAACATTAATGTGGCAAATTATCCCACTGATTTTAGGCAGGGTTCTTCATTGATTTTTACATTGAAAAAATGGCCGTATGAGCCAGCCCATGGTGGCTAACTTCTTAATATCAGGGCACCGTGGAAGGTTAGGAATGGACTTCTGCCCTTCCACTGAGTTTTAAGGACATGGAAATTTTATAAAACCCGCTTGCTGCTTTCTGGCTATCAGCGTTGGGAACAAGACCTGCTCTTCTTTGCTGGATTTAGAAGCAAATGGATTCAACGTCCCCGCAGGACAATATTCCCAATTCCCTCCAGGCCTGCAGTCAGCTCCTTTCTGCCTTCACCCCAGAGAGACAGAGACAGGATCAGGCCACGCTTTGGTGCTGAAAAACCCTCTCGTATTGATTTACGTGCTTAACATCGTTTCAGAGAGGCCGAAACAGAGGCAAAGGTCCCCCCTCCCATTTTGTATTCCAGAGGACCCATGATAACTGAGAGGAAATTCTCAGTTTGCCCCATGATGGGGGTCACCCAGAGGATCCCCCCTGGCTTTTTTGGTTAGTTTTGTGGAGAGGAACAGGGATGAAAACCCCTTGGAGGAGAGATTCTCCTCCGCCACGCATCCAGACCTCCCCGTGCCTCATCCTCCTCCTCCTCCTCCTTCAGCACTTCTCCTTCTGCAGGGCTCAGCCCCAGTGACACGAACTGGGGGAAGGATCCTGTCATCCATTTTCCGTGGGGAAGATTATGCGAGGCATAAAGAGAAATATCATATTTTTAAAATAAGATATTGGAAGAAATAAAAATCTCTTTCCGTGGTGTGTTAAAAGCAATCAGCGCTTTAGAGCTGGGTCTTCTTCAACACCCCGAAAGAGACACAAGCACGAGTGTTATTTCTCTCTCTTACTCTTCACTTACTCACAGGGGGAAGGAGATGATCCGAGGGGGCTTTATATTTGCAAGAACATTCCCAATATTTGCATTACCCGTCAAGGAAAATATTTTTAAAGGCCAAACGAATATTCATTTATATTTATTTGCTTAATCTAATGATCTATTGTGATTCTCCCTTTCATCTATTCTTCCCTTGATGAGTGTGTGGCACTCCCATTAAGATTAATAGCGGTTTCACATGCACAGTCAGGGGAGATTAGACCCCTGCCCCGGCCTCCTGCCAGCCCCATGTATGTCTTTGGATTCAAGCTCCGAACCCTCACTGATGTCAGTGAAAGCACCATGTGTACAAAAAGGCCCAATCCTGCCCGGGGCTGAGCATCCTCCCCGCCAGCCCTTGCCTTCAGAAGCGACGGGGCACAGCTTCTCCCCAAACACATTTATTATGCTGCAAAGTCTGGGGCTGTCTGGGGAGCATATGTTTATGTGGGGTCACTGTTTCTGCAAGCACAAGGGGGGATTTTTATGACAGACCAGTCTAGAACAGCATATGGGGACCAGTGAGGGGTGCACCGGAACCATTTCTTAGCAAAATAAATCACACAAAACAGTCCCTCCACGCAAAGTTAACTCCACTTGCAGAAATTACATTTGGTGACCAGTTCGATTCTTCCTGGGCATTCAAGTCTGCTGTCACACAGCCTGGCCCAGAGATGCACTTAAGCCACGCAGTTCTGAAAATTAGGTGTATAATAAATCACGCTTCTTTACCAAGGCAGGGGCTGCTCCAAAGCCTTGGCATGAGAGCCCTCCTGTCGCCTTCAGTGGGATTTGGAGCAAGGCCTTTCTTCCAGTGGCATGAGAAGTACTTCTGTCACAAGCTGGGATCCCAGTCCTGAGAGTAATCATGCCTTTGAGAGGCTAAAAGCTTCGGAATATTCCTGGTGCAAAAAGCTGCTCGCAGGTGTGAGGGTTTGCGACACCTGAGCAGACGAGGTGGATGTTGTGTGTTGGGTCTGATGTAAAAAATAAAAAAAAACCCCACATTTTTTCTATTCCTTCCTGATGAATTTGTATCATCTCTTCATTTGCAGCCGTTTACCAATATTCCCTATTCCATCCCCATCCTGACCTTGTCAGATTAAGTACAGCAGCTGCCTCACTACTTGCACCACTGAGGAAATTTTTTCCCTCTTATTTCCACGGTATTTCCGGGAAGAGGAAAAGAAGGATTTTCTAATTGTTAGCGCAAAAGGCTGAGCCACAGCCTCTGTGTGAGGAGTAATTTACTTGTAATTAGAAATGCAGCCTCGTGCCTCAGTTTCCCCAGGCACATCGTGTGCGCAGAGATACCTCTGGCTTTCCAATGGCACCACAAAAAATGAAACATTTATAAGGCTTTTGGAGGCTGAAAGGCATCAAGAGCCTTATAATGATGTTTTCAGACTACTTTCAATATCCAGCCAGACTCTCTAATAGCAACAATTAGAATTATTAATTTCTACTGCCCCGAAGCACTGGAAAACGCTAAGATCCAGCCGAAGCAATGCGAGCAAAGTGAGACATAAAGAGTGAGGAAGAGCCAGAAAGTGAGCAGGAGTCAGAGCATGGGAACCGCTCCACCATCTGTCCCCTCGGCTCGCTCGGAAGGCATCCCACAATTGGAGTAAAACTAAGGATATGACATTGTTTTCCTGCATTGTATTCAGGCTTCGTGGTAATGACCTCGTTATTGATTTGTGGGGCTTTTTCCGCTCAGAGCTTCTGCACCTTTCGTAGCACACAGCACATGCAGGCTCTGAATCTGGTATTTATGTCGTGCTGTATATATCACAACATCCATCCTATATTAGCATACCCTGGGTAGCCATGTCTTACCAATATTTACAGATATTTTTAATGTAAATATTTCGATTACTCCTATTTAAACATGACTGTAGCTGTTTACGGTATCAGGCACTAAATCTATTTGATTGATTAGATAGATACGAGTAAATGATGAATATGTATGTTTTGCAAATGCCTTTTTGCACATTTGTATGGCAGCATCTCTTCTTTCGGCTTTTCTAGTAAGAAATAATAAAAATTTTAAAATATATTTAATTGCGGCAATTTATGGCCATTGCTCATGGGATGCTTTAATAAGAGAAAATAATCCGTAGAATTTCAGTTATTTCAATAAAAACTCAGAAAGTGTATTTTAATCTCTCCAAGATCATCATCCTTGTTCTAAGTGCGAGTTCCTAAAAAGCCTGTGTTGTGATTTCCTTTTATTTTCCTTTTTTTGGCTTAAGCAATAGGCTTGAAAGTGGCAGCTCTGAAAGCAGATTTCTTTATCCAGAAGCCAGTTTGGAGAGCGTCCACACAGGCTGCTATTCTAAGGCCCCATTCCGAAGACTGCCATCTCCACGATGGCACACGAGATGTAATTTAGTCTCTGTGTTAATTTAGCCCAGGGTCTCTCCTGAACAGAGAGGACCGGCCGTGCCAAATTGTGTTAAACTGGGGATGGCGCTTTTGTGATACGGACAACTGTCTACCAGGGATTGAGCTGAGACCACCAAACTACTTTCATTTAGATTCTCAATTTAGTCTTGAACCAAGGTCAGAAGGTAAATAGCCAGGGCTTTATCTTCCCAGCCAAGCCCCTGGTAGAGGGTCTCTTTGAAGTGGAGTGTGATCAGTGGCGGTTTCAGAACTAATGTCCAAGACAGTGATGTTTAATACATTCGCTTCCCTTTTGCATCTGCTGCTACGATCGCAGGTTAATTTAAGTACAGTTTCTCCACAAAGGAGTGTTCTCACCCAGCTGTGGTCTCAAAAACACATCTGAAATTAACTCAAAATGCCCTCTTGACACCACCCTCTCCCCAAAGGAAATACGTATTTTTTTTTATCCCGACTGCTTTTAATGCCGGTGGCTTTGGGTCTGATCCTGCTTTTTTTGAAGCCAAAGGCATCGTTCACACTCACTTCAGTGACTGAGGCACTTTGAAGCTGCTCCCAGCCTTGGCCAGTGTTTGTGGCCACACATCCTCCAGGTGGTCAGAGGGAAGGAGATGTCCATTTCCAGGGACATCTTCTGCCATGAGGCACGGGGAGTGTTCTGGTGGCACAGGCAGGCTCTACACTCACCAGCCGAGCCAGTCAATCCATAAACCTTAAACACAGGGTCATGTTTGTCCGACAATACAAAGTTAAGAAGTCCTGTGACTTTCCTTCTTTGTTGCCACATTCATAGGGGGCTTTTTTAAGGATCTGGATTCAAAATCCTGACTGTTCCTGCAACAGTTATTCCCGAATTGCCTCCCTAACCTAGTTCACATCATTGCCCTGAAAGCAGTCCATAGAATCACTGAGGCTGGAAAAGCCCTCCCAGATCCTTGAGTCCAACCATTTCCCCAGCACTGCCAAGCACACCATTAACCCATGTCCCCAAGTGTCACATCCACATGGCTTTTAAATCCCTCCAGAAATGGTGACTCCACCACTGCCCTGAACACCCTGTGCTAATGCCTGACTACCCTTTCCCTGAAGAAATCTTCCCTGATGTCCAATCTAAACTCCCCCTGGCACAGCCTGAGGTGATTTCCTCTTGTCCTGTCCCTGTTCCCTGGGAGCAGAGCCCGAATCCCTCTGGCTGTGCCCTCCTATCAGGGAGTTGTGCAGAGCCAGAAGGTCCCCCCTGAGCCTCCTTTTCTCCAGACTGAGCCCCTTTCCCAGCTCCCTCAGCTGCTCCTGGTGCTCCAGACCCTTCCCCAGCTCCGTTCCCTTCCCTGGACATGCTCCAGCACTATTCTGAGGCCAAAAACCAAACACAGGATTCAAGGTAGAGCCTCACCAGTGCCCAGCAAAGGGGAATTGTCACTGCCCTGGTCCCACTTGGCTCCACAGGCACGTTCCTGTGTGGGGCACAGTGAATAGCTGAGTGCAAGGAGAAGATGGACACCAAAGACCTGATCTCTTCCAAACATGCCCCAAAACTCCCAGAGGTTGGTTCTCCTTCCCAACCATGTGCCACAATGGCCACACTTCATGCAGTTACTCAGCACAGAACTGCTGGTGACTCCTTGTACCTGATGTGTGGTCCGGGAGGCCTCTGGGCACCTCCAGCCTGGGGACCAGCAGAGGTTTCATACCCTTCCCGGACACCAAAACCCCTGTAGGGTTGTTTTCATGCTAATAAAAATGTCCCAGAGGTATCTATCCCATGGTGATCTGCTTCTAGCCAGAGCTAACCTGATCTCTCTCACCTTGGGTTGGTTCCCCACATCAGCATCCCCAGGTATAGGATCAGGGCTTGCATGAAAGGGAAAGGGAATTGCTACCATTTTGCCTTCAGCATTGATGTTTTTTTCTGCCCAGGACTGCTAGTGAAATGGATTTGTATCAAAATATCCTTTTTCATCAAAGCTTACAATTGAACGCACCCAAAAAAATCTTTCTTTTCGTGCCACGATTTCTTGATTAAAACCGAGCCAGGCTTCACCTGACTGGGTCTGGAGTTTTATGGTTAGCCAAGAAGTAGACTAGAAAGGAAATAAAGCCCTGCAAACTCCAACTACTGTGCCCAGGCACAGTCATAGGCCATGCAGCACCCTCCATCCCTTGCACCCAAGCACTGACAGGCAACTCTTGACATCTCAGCCATGAACTTTTGCAGCAGTTAAGCACAGTTTGAAGAACTATGCAGTGCTGGTGAATGTAAGGGATGGATGAAGCAGGTTTCTGTGCAGGTACGTCTAAAACCCACATAATCTTGCAATATATGGTGAAACTACAGAAAAACAAGGCTGGAAATGACATCAAGAAGCCACCTATCCATTCCTCTCCGCAGGGCTGGGTCACCTGTATTTTTGAGGCTGAAGTTTGTCTAACATGCAGTTAAAAGCCTTTACTGCCCTCCAGCCAGTCTGGCCCAGTGCTGCTCTGTTTCTCCTCATGGGAAGGGTTTCTAACCTCTAAGCTGAATCTCAGGGCTTCACCCAATGCCCTTTCCTTCTTGCCCTAACCCCTTGGACATGGAGGACAGACTTAGCCCCCTCACAGCACCTTTGTATGTGTTTGACAGCTCCTGTCACCTCTCTCTTCGTGGTTCCCTGCTCCAAATTCACCAAGACTTTCCCGGTTCTGATCATCTGCTTTGGTGTAGCCTCCCCAGGCTGGTGTGACCTGTAACCACTCCATCTTCCATCGGGCAGAACAAGGGCAAATTCCTGAAGACCTCCACGTAGGACAACCGTCTTTTCACAGATTTGGTGAGGTTGGAAAAAACCTCCAAAATCATAGAGTCCAAGTGTTAATTACAGTGGTGGCTTTTTGACAGTGATTACAGATAACCTGGTTTTGGTGAAGTTATGCAGCCGTATCATATCCAAAGTATAGTATTTTTTTTTAAAAATTGTTACCATGTTTTGAAATTGTCTATCCTTGACAAATTTCTGTTGACTGTCATTGACTATATCACATTTTATTTATATTCTGTATTATCAGTAGTCCCACCCCATGATTTAGGCATTTCAGAGCCCTGCTAAAAAAAGTCTGATCCCAATCACAGAAGACATTCCTCAAACTAGTAGAAAATAAATCCAAAGGAAGAGTGATCCATAGCCATTAGGCTTCAAAATAAATGGCACATATTTCAGTCTAGGCTGTGCCAGTCCTGTCTAGTGTGGTATAGGAAAAATCAGCAACTTCTGGGGAAGATTTGTCCTTTTCATTGGATCCCTAAGACAGGAGCATGTGATGCTGCTTGGCAGCTGGGGGAAGCACTCCCTCCCTCAGGTTCTCTGAAAGTCTCTGCTTCTACCCAATAGCTACACCAGGAGCTTAAGTTTCTGCCTAAATTAGATAGTGTGCATACAGCCTGCAACTTCCCTGGTGGGAATTCCCCATCTGTAAAAAAGAAAGCAATTTCTACCTAACAGTGGGCTATGAGGGAAGAATTAATAAGCTAAAGAAGATGAGGCACTCCAATAAACAGTCAAACACTGTAAAGGGCTGTGCCGGGTCACTGCTCTGCAGCTGGAGGCAGCCATCCCACAGACCCCTCAGCACACTGGGATAACATGTTTGACCAGACCCTTGACCACCCAGCTACCCCTCTTCTTGAGGTGTCAAGGTTTGTCACATCTCGTAGCTGTTTTCAGCTGAAATATCAATTTTGAAGTTGTGACACGTCCACACTGGGAGTGTGGAGCCACCTACACCGGCTTCATGCCTTAAACCTAGCAGAGAAAGGAGAAGTCTGTGAAAAACAGTTTATTAACACAGAAGTACTTCAACAGACCCTCTAAACTACCTAAATAAATTTGGAATTAATGGCTCTTACTTCCTTGGTCCTTAGAAGCCCCTCGGCTACGTGGTGTTGGAGATGACAAGAAGTGGGACCATCAGGGCCCTGGCTGGAAGATGAATGATGAGATCCAGAACCTAAAAAACTCAATTTAGACTCATTGAGCTGCTTTAGCTTCTCTAAATTTCCTCCTGAATAGCTCAAGGCCCTCAAAGGCACCAGACCACAGGCTTAGGATCTGGGGTAGGAAAGGTCCATAGAGATAAAGAGGAAATTTGCAGAATGATAGAATAGTGTGGGTTGGAAGGGACCTTAAAGACCATCTTGTTCCAACTCCCTGCCATGGGCAGGGACACCTTCCACTAGGCCAGGTTGCTCAGACTGGGATGTGATTAATGACCAGAACAAATGGCCAACTGCAGTGGAGTCTCCCCTGCTGGAGATTTCAGTCTCCAGACTAGACATTTTTCCAATCCAAACACGTTTTAATCCACAGACATCCTCCAGACTGCATTAAATAGCAGGACAGATTAAACAAACACAGTTGTCCCTCTGGCTTTTAAACCTGTGACTCCGTTTCTACCCAGATACCACAGATTCTCACTCACCCAATGAGTAACACCAACCTAACAGAGGCGTAAAGATAATTTTCTACAAAATTCCTCAGAATTTTGCAGGAATTAGCAGCACATAGACAACCTTGTGTCTCCTCATCCATGGGAGGCATACAAAAATTTGATTCCACTGAGCCTAGAACTTAAGACACAGTCCTTCCATGCATCTGTGCCTACCAGTTCAAAGCACAGCCTTCTGATGGCATTTTCAAACCAGATTAGGCATTTTGGCTGCCTGTAGCAAAAAAGAGTGAAACGGGATCCAAAATAGCTGTGCTGTTGTGTGGACAGTTTTCCACCTTGGCTGGGAGGGGACGCCTGCCTGTTAGGAAAGGCTTGACACCCTCCTCTGATCTCCAGAAGACACCATATCTCTTACTTGGCCTCTGAGACCCACACACCCTTTTTATAGCCAGGGAAAAGTGGATAAAGGTTCATGAATCTGGGTTGAAAAGATGGCAATGATGAATATATAAACGGATATCTTGGTGTTTACGAAGCATGAGCTGTGCTTTCCTCATCAGACTGAGCATCTCCTAACTGGGGATATTCACCTTCCTCCTGTGGAAAGGGGGTCACTGTGCAGAGGGGGTGGCAGAAACCTTCCTGTAAGGAAATCCATCAGGTCCATCAGGTGGGCATCACCATCAGGTGGTGATGATGGCAGGAGTCTGAGTGAGGACATGGTGGCTTCCCGCCACGGGAATTTCCCCCACCGTGTGATCTGATAGCAGAGCTGATGTGAAATTGTGCAAGTGCTTTGTGTGAAGCAGGAACATCCATCCGCACCAAAGATCTGCCCTTAAATTTCGGTGCAGACGAACATGGACCAAGTCAGAGCCAGGCAAACATGGCTTTACCGGTTCAAATCCAGCACAAACTGATAATAGTGGCATGGTTCTTACTCAGCAACAGACTGACCCAAACCCCTGCAACCACCATGGCTCCCGAAAATATTGCTGCTAAATCCAAACTGTGAAATTGGGAGTTGGCCCTCGACCAAGCCAGCATCTTGGCTGGACTGAAAAAAGCCACCAAGTAGACACTGAGAAATGAGTAGTCTGCTTCCCTTCTACAGAAATCTTTTCCAAGGACTCAATCATGTGCCCCAACTTTGCAAACCTTTTACCACATGCCATAAAATAATACACACACACACACATATTAAAAAAAACAAATGGATGAACAATGTTACGAAACATAAAGGTCTTTTATAAATGGTACAAAGGAATTTGCACGTATTTTTATTTGGAGGAAAGAGTGGACTCACAGTGAAGCACTTGAACCCAACCATCTGCGCCACCTCCCTCAAAAAATTCAGCCCTCACGGAATTCTTCCTCTTCCTTCCCCAGCCTGACTGCCCTTTCTCTCCACCCACCAGGAAAAATTCGGAAATCCCATAAAAGTTAACTGCCTGAAGTTGCAGTATAAGTCCTGTTAGGCAGCCAGTTCCCTTTCAAAACACACGCACACACACACAAAGGAAGCCCTGGGAATTTCTTTGGAAATGCAGCAGCGCTGGCGCCGTGTGTTTACTGGGATGTAAAGATACAGCAGAATTAAGGTACATCCAGGCAATTTTTCAAGCGTGCCTGGAAGAGATGGCAGGGATTTCTCTCAACAGTGTTGAATTCAAATCTGAGGCACAAGGTTTGGTGAAAAGGATTGCTATTTTTAATACCCACAGTTTCCTTGTGCGATTCCAGCTCTCTAAGACCCTAAGACCTTTAAATTCCATCTAGTGTCTATCACATGCCATTGAATTGGCATGTTTGCAAATTGCATGCAGTGAGATCCTTCCATACCAGCAGCTCTGTCTCAGATTCCCCACCATCCCTGCCAAACTAGTATTGCCTGCACATTTTTTTCATCTTTTCATTGAGTTCTGTGTGTCAGCCAACACATTCTTTAGAACAGGCTTCAGTAGGCATGGTAACTGGTTCCTGGTTGCAAGCTGCCTTATGCGTTTGCTCCTGTTTCTTTCTGGATAATTTCCCCCCCACCGCCCGGCTCCTTCTTCTTAGGTGAGGACTTAAAGCGTGTTTAGCGTTATCTGTTCCATCTGTTGTGTCTGTGATAAATAGCTGAGATATAATAAAAAGTCTTAATTGAGGTAGTGATGCGGTGAATAAGCAAAGCCCGTTCGTCGGGACTGTGAATCTGGACGGTTGAGAGCTGCAGGTACCTCGGGGCTGCTCAGCCTGACTCTGCTATGTTGACTTTGCCTAATTGCAGGGGAGGAGCTAGAAAAGCAGTGAAGGGCAGTGGCACACACAGCAGGAGAGCTGAAAAATACTGGCATAACCACGCAGAGCTAAACAAACTGACTGACAAAGCTCTTGGCGTATTATTAAAAAATCTGGCAAAATGCTCATCTCTTGACAAAAATGTAGAAAGACTAGTAATGCAGAACTTTATCCCATGTTGGATTTTAAAGTGGCTAATGCCAAGTTGTCTGTCAAAATTAATAGGGCATTGCTTTTTCTTATAGAATAGGAAAAAGAGAAGGATCGCGCATACATTTTATTCATTTATTCATCTCTAACAAAAATGATGTATCTGCTAAAAATTTATTTAGGGAGGGCTCTGGTAGATGCTAATTCCGAAAAAGCAATACTCAAGGAGTGATGCTAGCTTATACTTACTGGGGTTAAGGGATAAAAACCTCCCAGTAACAGCAGAAAAAGGCTGCCATCATCTCAAACCCCATCACGAGGAAGTTTCAGCCCAGAGACGCCGTTACCTATCTACATCTCTGCTCAGATGCATTTTTTCCTTTCTGATGATTTTCATTTAAATCCAAAAGTTTCATTTTAAAATGTGCCACTTCAGTGGAATGCCATTGATACTTAGGATCTCCACGGGCACTAACCCATAGACGGATTTGTTTACTATAATCAGCCATAGTTAAACTTACTCTGCTTTAGTGCTCACGAGAGGTTTTTGACTCTTTCCGTGTGGATACCTGACACCTGAGCTACATCTCCCAGAATATTCTCTGATATTCATGGTTTTTTGTAGGAGAACTTGCACAAACTCTCTCTGCTCCACTGCACAAACCTACCCACACGGTCAAAAAAAAAAAAAAAAAACGGAAGAAATTTGCTTAAGTTGCTTTACTGTCTTTCAAATGACTAATCATAGGTCCTGAAAATATCTGAACATGTTGCCTTCCTAAACAAAACTCATGGATGCCAGTATTGTCCTCCCTGCTCTGGATGAACAGCCACATCAGCCTGCAAACCCCACAGTGTTCTGCCCGTGGTGCAGAGCACCCGGGGCTCCGTCAAGAGCCAGCGTGAAACCAAGAAATGCAATCTAAAATGAAGACACAATTGGCTTCCTTTGCAGTCCGAGGGATTTCTGCCCAGCCTGAATATAATGTCACAAAACGCTGTTGAAAATAGCCTGGCGTACTTGGGGGTTTCCAGGAGGAACAAAAGTCAAGAAGATATTTTATTAGCACACTCCAATAAAGAAAAGATTTTCCCAGCCTGAAGAAGGTGGCAGTCCAAATAATGATGAATTTTGTTTCCTTCTTGTTTTTATAACAGGCTGTGACTATCACACACATCTTTTGTAAAGCTACAGGGGCCTTGCTGGTCAGTACTGATGAGCTGAAGCACTCATGGTGTGCAGCATTTTGTGTCTAGTTTCTGTACTGGCTCATTTTTTTGTGTAAGTGAGGTCTGGGTTTAGTCTTTTACCAACCAAGGAACCCAATAAAGGTTGCTGGAGTGTCCTCACAGCAGAGAAGGAATACATTTGGAAGCATGAGCACTTTTAATAGGTAAGGGTAAAAAAGTCCTGTACCCCCAGCACCTCCAGAAGCCTCCAGCCTGGTGTGTGACCAAATATTCCTGCAGCTCAGATGGCCACATTCAGACTTGGAGATCCTTGGAGTCACCCTCTGTATTTCAGCAGAAGATAAAGGCCTGGGAGTCCCTTCCAGTACCCAAATGGGCTCCAGGAGAGCTGGTGAGGGACTTTGGACAAGAGCATGGAGTGACAGGAGATGGGGGAATGGCTTCCCGCTGCCAGGGGGCAGGGTTAGATTGGATATCAGGAAGGAATTCTTCCCTGTGATGGTGGTGAGGCCCTGGCACAGAGAAGCTGTGGCTGGCCCATCCCTGGAAGTGTCCAAGGTGAGGTTGGACGGGGCTTGGAGCAACCTGGGCTAGTGGAAGGTGTCCCAGCCCACGGCAGGGGCTTGGAACAAGATGGGTTTTAAAATCCCTTCCAACTCAAACCATTCTATTATTCTATTATATTACAATTTTAACACCCCCTTCCAGATGGGACAGGCTGAATCTGGGCACCTTTTCGAGACCCAATTCTTTTCACTGTTAATGAGTCACCCCCACCCTCCCAGGAGTGTGAGTAAACGCCGACACTCCACACACACACACACACACACACACACACACACGAAAAAAAAAGAATTGTGAAAACGTTCTTCAAAGGCTGATGGAATAAACATGTAAATATAAGATGGGCTGACTTCCTACTGTTCATGTTTGCTCACTGTGAACATTTGGTTCACTTGGCTTTCCTCATTATTTCAGCTGGGGAAAGTCACTATATGAATTAATAGCAGATTTCCCCGCTGAAAATAAATGTTTACCAGTAATTTTTTTTTCCTTTTGGCAGAGACCAGGCTTTTTTGTCTGACTGCCTCCTTTTTGGCCTGCACATCCCTGAGGTGTGTAATTAAAGTGAGGGAATTTGCGCATAGTGCTTTAGGGGCTTAATGAATAGAAAACACAGGATATTTCATTGATTTGGTGCACGCGATATTGTCAGGGTGTACATTTCCTTTGTAAATGGCAAAAAGACAGCCATAATAATATATGTGCATTCAAGCTTGTGTGTAAAAAAAAAAAATTGAAAAAAAGGAGAACAAATAAAAATAAAAGAACTGTATCTGTTTCCAATTTCTAATATAAAACACATTCAAGAGAGCAATTTAGATTAAAACAGGAAAGGCAGGAGCTTCAACATGGTTCAGAATAAACAATCAAGCTATACTTTCCTCAAGATATAATTTCACTTAGAGTAGGTGTGGAAATCTTTGAAAAATTCATTATACAAAGCCACATGTGAAAATAAGATTTGTGTTAGCAAAAGATTCTTTGGCTGCTCTTAAAAAAAATGAAAAGTACGTTAAATAGCATGTGTGTATAATGTATAAATAGTGCACAATCTGCACGGTGAGGAGGCAGCTGGGATAAGTCTCGCATGTTCTGTGGAATGTGTTGGAATAATGTTGTGTTTTGGGACAGAAGGCGATAAGGGAAGATGAATTCTCTTTTTCTCGTTTTTGCAGAGCTCAAAACAATCCCATTGTGGAACTGCCATGGTGGGCAGGGTGGTGCAAATACATTTTCTCACTAGATAAAGCAGGTGGACATCCATGTCCCTTCAGACCTGGTGACGAGGTGCAGCCAGAGAACAAGGAGCACAAACCACGGCTGCAACCTTCCAAGTGACCCAGCCCCAGCCAGCTTCTGCCCCACCAGGTGACACAGCACGTGGGACAGGTTTCCTGGTGCTCCCTGTCCTGTCTCCACACGCAGCATCATCTCAGACACTGAGGACAAAGACAATGGAATCATGGAATCATTTAGGTTGGAAAAGATCTCCCAGGTCACCTGGTTGAACTGCTGAACCAGCACTGCCAAGGCCACCGCTGATCCATGTCCCTAAGTGCCACATTCACATGGCTTCTACATCCCTCCAGGGATGGGGACTCCACCACTGTCCTGGGCAGCTGTGTCAGGGCTGGACAACCATTCTGGTGAAGATATTTTCCTTCGTATCTAGTCTAAACCTCCCCTGGGCACATCTTGAGGTGGTTTTTTCTCATTGTGTCCCTGTTCCCTGGAAGCAGAACCCGATGGCTGCACCCTCCTGTCAAAGAGTTGTGGGGAGCCAGAAGGTCCCCCCGAGCCTCCTTTTCTCCAGGCTGAGCTCCCCCCATCTCCCTCAGCCACTCCTCCCGAGACTGAAACATCCCACCCACATCTCCTGAGCACCATTATGAGGAGGAAGCAGAGGAGGAGGAGGAAGAGGAAAAAGAGGGCTCTCTAATACACTTTCTGTGCTCTGTTTACGTCGGCAGTGAATACCACGGGTCTGGCCAGGAGCCTCTGCCCTGCACGAGTGCCAAAATACAAATAATCCGTGTGCAAGGAGCAAAGCAGGTTCACCAATCTCCTGTTCAGTGGAGAGCAGCCCTGGCCTGCCCAGGACTGAAGGCCCAAGGCAAAAGCTGATGCTGTGATCCTCTGCTTAACAGATGGATGGTGACACGCTGGAACAGATTATCTGGTGAGACGGTGCAATTTCCAGCACTGGAGGTCTCGGAGGTATCTTCCAGCCCTATTGCTCAATGAATCTATAATTCGTCATTTCGTGAGCGAGTCAAGACACTCCCTCAACTCTCAAAACAGCATGCAAAGGACAAATTGCTCTTTTTGCATCTCTTCCCCCTAAGCAGAATGGAAAATAAAGCGTGGGATGGGAATTCGGAGAGAAAGGAGGAGAGTTCAGCATCTCCCCACAGCTGTGTTCTGGCCAGGCTATAAAGATTTGTACGTGTTTATTCATATAAAAAAAAATGCATGGGAAAATATAATTTTTCTCTTCTTTCCTTTGACCCTTCTGATATCTTCTTCACAGCAGAAGATTAAGTTCAATTTCAAGAATCCATTGGAGAAGAAATGCATGTAGAATTGAAAAAGAAGCATTTTATCATTAAAAGAAGACATCCCAGGGTGTGTTAGGGGATACCAGCAGAGAGAGACTGTTTTGTTGGGACCTCAGACCTCATCCTCCCTGAATTTCCAGCTCTGTCTGACACACTTGAAAAAAGCAGTTAATTCAAAGAGTTTATTTCAGGTCAGTATTCTTGTTAAATACATTTCTATAACAGGCAGGATTTGAGGGCCAGGATTATGAATTATCTGAACTTCAAGGTATTTATTTTAACTGTAAATGACCTTCCTGACCTTTTCTCATTCTCATCCATCAGTGTCCTGGACTTCACCATTTAAAGCCAAATCTAACATCACCTAAAGTCCAAAGCAGCACGATCCACTTGTATAACAATATTTGCAAACTGTCAAATAAAATAAATATTTCATTAATCCACTGACACCCCATCCTATTATTTCCCTGATGTGGAAAGATAGAAGCAAAAGCTAAGTATATCATCCCAGCTTTCTGTGGGCATTTATTTATGTCTCACAGTTGTATCCCAGCACTGTGTAGGTCAGAGACATTTCTGTCCCTGCTCACCAGATCTGCAAAGTCTGGTCAAAACCAAGGCAAAGCCAATCCTGGGTTCGCTGTTGTCCTGGCTCTGGGCAGGACAGGGTTAATTTTTGGCAGTAGACAGGAGGGGCATGGCCAGGACCCAGAGGTTATTTTATTCTGACTCATGTCGTTGACAGGGCCAGGGGAGAGACTCTCTTCCAAGGAGAACAGGTTCTCTCTCATGGCAGAGGAAACTCTCCAGTATTGTTTATTATCGGGGGGATTTCCACGTGAATCGTGTCTTTTCTTGTACCCTCTCCCATTATTATCGTTGCTGTTACTGTTTGCTTTCTTATCTCGTTGCTGCTTCCAGTAAATTGCTCTTACCTCAATTCATGATCTTTGTTTTTGTGTCTCCAATTCTCCTCCCCATCCTGCTGCAGTGGAGAGAGCGGGGAGTGGTTTAGAGGGTGAGGGCACAGAATTAGGGAGTACCATTCCTAAACCACTACAGCTGCATGGCCCCATCCACTGGTCATCCACTCGCAAGGAGTGGGGCATTTCCAGAACAAAAAATTTTGCATTATAAAGTCCATATATTTTGTGCCAACTTTGGTATTTTTAACTTAGAGGGAATAAGAAGAGAAAACAGCACCGGGACACTCAAGGAACAGCACTGCAAGAATTACAGCATTGCACACATAGAACCGGAAAGGGAAAGCTGTGGCTGGTGTGCCTGCCCAGGGCATAGGGTTGGAACTGGATGGTCTTTAAGGTCCCTTCCAGCCCAAACAATTCTGTGATTCTACAAAGTGTGTTGAATCTCTCTGGCTGTACGGGTTGCTTTGCCCGCTATCCATGCGGAACTATTTGCAGGACGTGGGAACTGCTTCAGGAAAGAGGATTCATCTGCCACCCCCAAGGACAGAGCGAGCAAGGCTCTTCAGCAGTCAGCACACACAGAAGCTTTGCCATTTATATATAATGGTTATGTGACATTCCCTGATCTTAAAATAACAAAGCGTTTTAATCGCCGAGACTTTGACCTTTTGGTCAAGTGGAACGCTTGCTATTTAATTTCTTTACTTTTCATACAACACCTTAGATCGTTCCTGTAAAGCAACTCAGGAGACTGCTCAGCAGAGACGAGCAGGGTTTGTGGTAAAGGCAGCCACAAAAGGTTCAGCTCATGTCTCTGTACAGCCGTCCCAGATGGATTCAGAAGATTTGCTCATGCTTTGACCCATCCGACCCAGTTTTAGTTGTCCAAGCAGGACACACAAGAGACTCTCTGCATCCTCTGAGAAGTCAGCAGCCAGGAAGGAGCACATCCACAGGATAAGTCAGCCTATCCAGGGCCTGAAACATATTTTACAAACGTCTTTCTCCAGTTCCTTGTTTGAAGCGGTCTATTGGGACTCTGTGTGAAGAAAATTTGCTGCTTTGGTCACGTGCCTGAAGATTTGTGAGGTTTCTAAAATCTTCCAGCGAGGAATATCCAAATGGCAGCAAGTAATCAGGTTTTCAGGACCAAGAGCAGGAACAAGACCAAGATAACTGATATCTTTAGAAGGCTGTCAAGAGAAAAGCCTTCCTGCCAGACATTCACCCGTACCTGCCAGAGCACCAATTAAGTTCAAAACTGGTTGATAGGACAAGGAGGAATGGCTTTAAACTGACAGAGAGAGGGTTCAGCTGGGATATTGGAAAGGAATTCTTCCCTGTGAGGAGGGGGATATTGGGAAGGAATTCTTCTCTGTGAGGTGGTAAGGCCCTGGCACAGGTTGCCCAGAGAAGCTGTGGTTGACCCATCCCTGGAAGTGTTCAAGGGCAGATTGGACAGGGCTTGGAGCAACCTGGGATGGTGGAAGGTGCCCCATGACAGGGGACTTGGAATTAGATGGTCTTTAATGTCCCTTCCAACTAAAACCTTCTAGGATTCTCTGATCTGTAAGTAGGGTGGAGCAGGCGCACCCTGACGTCCCTTCAAGCCCCATCTTCCAGCTGGACTAAAAGAAGGCACAGATTCCCACCGTGCAGCTGTGAACATTCATCCTGTCCCATGGAGCCCAAAGTGTTTCGTGAAGGGGCTGAGCTCCCCTCACCTCAAATCAGCAACAGCCCAGTCACCTAAAAAGGCGCTAAAACCCCATAATGAATATAAATGCAGTGAAGACAGATGTTGATGTTCCTCGCTCC
Source organism: Rhagologus leucostigma (assembly GCA_013397725.1). NCBI lineage: Eukaryota > Metazoa > Chordata > Aves > Passeriformes > Rhagologus > Rhagologus leucostigma. The sequence continues at coordinate 532,919 of VZTD01003380.1, read as the reverse complement.
TCTCTCTTTTTAAGCAGTTTTTTTACAAACTTCTACCCCATCCTTCCTTCCCCCGTGGACACTCAGAACAGCTGGGCAGCCACGGGACCTGCTCCTGATGGGAAGGTCTGTCCATTTTCCTCACAGCCAAGAACTGAGAATGGGAAGGCAGCATGACTCAGGACTCACGGGGAAAAAAAATACAACAAAAACCAACCAATGTCTGCTCCTCAACTTTGAGCCTTCCTCTCTTCACCCCTCCTTTTCACGGGGCTCTCATTGCAAGCTGATCATGTTCCTGAATACCACAGGTCATCGTCTTCCCACAGCCTCAGGAGCTCCAACCTGCTGAGGCAGCAGTGCCAGATGGCAGCTCCTCCCCTCGTTGTGGTTTACAGCTCATTTTTTAATATTTTCCGGAATGGCAGAAGCGCTCAGACTGGGTGTTACCACCATATACATTTTCATTTTGCCACGTCAGTGGCGGCTTTCAGCTGTGTAAGCGCCAAGCTCAAATTCAACCTGCTTTGCCCTTTCCTACTCTGCCCTTTTTGGGATGACTTGTGAGGAATTGGGATGCATTTGTAGCTCCGTTTTAAAATCTAACTACCCAGCAGAGACTGCCAAATTTCAGCCCACAGCAAATTCTTACAACTGAGCTGTAACCCTTCAAAACAGAGACTGCTAACATATGGTTGTGTCAGTGGGAGCTTCTGTAATGCAATTTATTGTTGTGTAGGCTCTTTCAAGCTACTACACATGAAAGGTGAAGGGAACATTTACTCTTCGATGGGAGTTTAATCTTAGATTTACCTCATTTGAAACAAAACCCTCATTTTCATCTCTAATACATGAGCAATCACCTGTAAAGAGTGCTTGTGAATAGAGACGTTTCTTGACTGTCATCAGGCCTTTGCTCTTGGCTGGGGGTTTTGCCTGAGAAAACGCAGCAGAATTTAGTCCTCTTCCAGGCAGTGTGCACAAACACCCACTGATATCACTAGAAAATAGTGATAAATAGAGGAAAGGGCTCTCATGAAGTGGAACAGATATTCACAGCTAACATGGGGCTCGCGCAAGGTTCGTTCTGTTGCATGCATATATAATATATAATTTAATTCCTCCATGCTTTGCCTTCTGTGCCCTTTTTATATCTAAGCGTTACAGTGTATGGTTAAGGCTTCAAACAGAAATAATCTCCTGTTGAAGTGAAAGTGCTTGATCCTGTACAAGCAATAAAAGATAAAGCAGCTCCACGCTATGGTGAAGGGCTCTCCCTCCTCAGCCCCCTCACCGTCACAGTGTCAGCAAAGGGACACCCAGTGGGACACGATCCTTCCTCGTGGCCCGCCCTGTCACAACCCAATTGGCACCATGAGCTGGTGGACATCACAAAGCGCCCCTCCTTGAGGAGCATGCAGAGTTTGGGAGTTGGGGATGTTTAAAAACAAGGCCCTTCCCTTGGTTTAGTCTGGGCCTAGCAACTTGAAAAGCCTTCCAGACCCATCTGAGTACTTGTGCAATGCCCAGCTTCGTGTCTGGCCACAGTCCTAAGATTTTTCCTACAGGAGAAGAACTGACAGTCCTCAACTTTCAGATATTTTTTCCTTTTTTCTCCCGTTGTTTAACTCCTACCTACAAAGACGTAACACTGAGTAATCGCTGACCAGGCCGTAATTCAAGAACAGGACCTCAATCTCCAGCCTGCCACTGCCTCCAGCTGAACTCCTTCGTCTGAATGCAGTATGAAAGTACCGAAAATACAGCAGCTTTGGGAAGGGCTAGCTCTAAAGTCCTGTGTTCCTCTTGAGTGTTTCTGAGTTGAGACACAGTTTCCAGAAAACACTATGGATAAGTCTTTTTTTTCCCCCCTCCAGGACAATTAATTTAACTTGAAATTCCAGATGGGCTAACACATTGGAAGACGGCTTGGATGTTCTCTGGCTATGAAGCAGGACATGCAGAAGAACATGGACTTTAGATTAAAGACTACCAAATAGGGGAAAATAAGACATTCTAAATAACTTGAAGAGATGGAGATGGTCAGGTTTTCTTTCTATCATGGGATAACTCTGAAGCCTTTCAATTGCCTTTATCCGCTATTCATCATTGCTAATTTTCAGAGCTGATCCTTTTAGCAGAATTTCCTATCCAATATCTATATCAGGAATCTCCCCGTGACTTCTGAATATCAAATCGCCAGGAGACCCAGCTCCAGCTTCCGCACAGAGGCTTTTTGAAAAGGGCACCAACTCTCTCCTGCATCACACATGATCTTCTCCATCTAAAGCCGTGAGATATCAAAAATTGGCCTTTTTCTCCAATAGTTTCCATTGCTGTTCTCTGACTCCAAAGCCATGAGTGCCCTGGTTACTATAAAAGTCATGCACACATGTCTTCTGCCAGCATGGTGTCATGTCTTCTGTCAGTGTGTTATTTAGTACTCAGTGTTCCTATTATCTTCAAACTGGCTCTGGATTGGTTCCAAAAATTGCAATGTTATTCATGAAAACTTTGGGGGAGGCTTTCCAGTCTGTTTGAGCAAGGGGTTGGAACAATGCAGGGCTTGGCAGGGGGAAGGCGTGGGGATTGGGGTTTGGGGGGGAAAGGCGGAGGGAGTTCATATCTGTGTGTGCCAATTACCAGTCTGAGAGTCTGTGTTAGTCTGTCTGGATGAAAGGAATCCTGTGTGATGAGGAAAATGTGAAGTGCTGGTATGTGGAAGGAGGGAAATTGCTCTCCTAGACAGCAATCATCAGGAGAACACTCAGCCAGGTTGAGTCCCCTCTGTACTTTGATTATTTACCAACTTATTACCATGTCTACTTTTCCAAACAAACAAATAAACAGAGCAGAAACCTGAAATGTGTCTCTATCAGGCTGCAGGACGAGACATCAGCAAAACTTTCACAAATTATAGTTTTGAGGAGCTAATTTGGCTATTTCTTTGTCTCCCCAAATGCTGTGACTCTAAATCAGTGTAAGAGCTGCCCTCTCTGGATGGCTCTGTTTTACTATTACCAGAATTATTCAAGCATATTAGCAGACTTCTAGCCAAGAATACTTTGTGGTCTCATGTAAAGTCTTGTTTTCCTTGATTAAATCTCCATTTCTTGTATTTGTTAGAACAAACAAGCAGTTGAATATTTTATTAGGAAGAATATGATTTATTTTTGCTAGTTAATATATTTGCTCCATGACAGAGCCTCAGGGGATGAATATTTTTCTTTGTTGACAGCCCTAAAGGGATGACACTTGCAGAGTCTGTTCTCATCCTGTTCTATCAGTCTGCAAGTGGTGGGTTTTGCAGCACAGAGAAAATTTTTCACATGCTAAGAGAACTTTTGCTTATGAAAAGAAATTCTACGTCATTTTCACCCTTCTATTTAGGGATTGCGGGGTTTTTATGCGTCTCTTTGTGCCAGAATTCAGGCACCGATTCACTCAGGACTTGCTTCTGAACAAAGGCCATCCCAAATAAAAAAATATAGTCCCAAACTTCTCTAAACCCTGAGTTTACACACTTCAGCTCCCTGCTATCTCTGAAATCAGATCTGGATCCAACATGCACGGCTCCTGCTTGTCTTTTCTTCCCAGGAATGACGCTATGAGGGAAGAGGCAGCGCATTTAACAAAGCTGTTATGCAGTTTACTGATCGTGATTATTCAAGGCAAATGCTTTGAAGTAACAGCTTAGTGCAGAGTGACAGTAAACAAGATATAGAGATACAGCTAGATGAGAAGAAAAATAAATGGCAATTAGGATTGATAGTCTAGGTGTGGGAAACGCTGGTAAGGCTTCAAACTCCAGCAATGACACTCCGCATTTGTGTTGCCACTGCTCCACAAGATCTCCAGGACGGATCACAAAAGGCAGTTTGGCAGCTCTGAACCCTTAAACACCAGGTAAATATCAGCCCAGCTGTTGTACAGCCAGGGAAACGAGGAACAAAGGAAGGGGAGCCCTGGTTACACCTCCTGTGCAAACGCTTGGGGTTGCCCTGGCTTGGGTCGGCAACGTGTGGCCAGAGGGACCAGGGCAGGGCTTGTCCCCTGTGCTGAGCACTGCTGAGGCGTCTCCAGTCCTGGGGGCAGTTTTGGGTCCCCCACAACAAGAAAGGTGTTGAAGGGCTGGAGCGTGTCCAGGGAAGGGAACAGAGCTGGGGAAGGGTCTGGAGCCCCAGGAGCAGCTGAGGGAGCTGGGGGGGCTGAGCCTGAAGAAAACGAGGCTCAGGGGGGACCTTCTGGCTCTGCACAACTCCCTGGCAGGAGAGGGCAGCCAGGTNCCAGTCCTGGGGGCAGTTTTGGGTCCCCCACAACAAGAAAGGTGTTGAAGGGCTGGAGCGTGTCCAGGGAAGGGAACAGAGCTGGGGAAGGGTCTGGAGCCCCAGGAGCAGCTGAGGGAGCTGGGGGGGCTGAGCCTGAAGAAAACGAGGCTCAGGGGGGCACCTTCTGGCTCTGCACAACTCCCTGACAGGAGAGGGCAGCCAGGTGGGGTTCAAGCTCTGCTCCCAGGGAACAAGGGACAGGATGAGAGGAAATCACCTCAGGTTGTGGCAGGGTAGGTTTAGATCGGATATCAAGAAAAATTTCTTCACCAGAAGGGTTGTCAACCATCGGAACAGGCTGCCCAGGGCAGTGGTGGAGTCACCATCCCTAGATGGATCTATGAAAGAGGTGTGCATGTGGCACTTGGGGACACGGGTTACCGGTGGCCGTGGCAGAGACGGGGGAATGGTTGGACTCGGAGATCTTAGAGGGCTTTTCTAACCTAAACCATTGTGAGATTCTATTCCCTAAACGCCTTCAACAACTTTTAAGTTCCAGGCAATGATAAGGAATTCAGACCAGCTCTCGACCTCCAGCACAGCGAATGCAGAGGAGTTGGGCACTGTCCTCAGACAGGACATTATAAGGATATTTTCTAAATTGTCACTTCCTTTCCCTATTCCTTGCACTGGGAACTAAGAGCTGGCTGTCATGGGCAGCTTGCGGCTGAACTGTTTCACGTTGTCTTGATAACAAAGTGTGTCTGTGCAAATGGTGGCATGGCTGAGGAGTTACCATCCACTCTCATGGAATCATGGAGTGGGTGTTTAGGATCGTCCCATTCCAACCCCTCTGCCGTGGGCAGGGACCTCTTTCGCTATCCCGGGTTGCTCCAGACCCCATCCAACCTGGCCTTGGACACTTCCAGGGATGGGGCAGCCACAGCTTCTCTGGGCAACCTGTGCCATGGCCTCACCACCCTCATCGGGAAGAATTTCTTCCCAGTGCCCCACAGTATCCCATCTAAGCCTGCCCTCTGTCAGTTTGAAGCCATTCCTCTTTGTCCTGTGACTCCATGCCATTGCCCAAAGTCCCTGTCCAGCTCCCCTGTAGGTCCTCTACACAGAACCTCAGGTTTTTGCTTCAAGTTCCTGAATATTCTTAACCCACTAAAATTATATATGTTTTCTTCTCATCCAGAACCCTCTTTCTCCTGTAAACGACAGAGATGAACAAGGAGGAGGCCAGTGCAACAAAACGATGCCTTCAGGGTGCCAACAGGTCCTTCCTCACTCTGGCACAAGAGCCAGTCTGCAAAACACCAGAGGGTTAAGATTCACTTCAATATTAACCTCTTCACTTGTATTTCCTCCTGAGCATTCCTGCATCTGAGGTCTGTGAAATGCCACAGTTCCAAGGGGTAAAGCAAAGAATTACGACTTATCGTGAACACAGGACGCAGAACATTGCTCTCTTTTTTCCCTTTTGTTCCCACCTAATTCTATTTTTTAGAAAAAATTATTAAAACTAATTGCATTATTTAATCCCATCACATAAAATCCTCCAGTGTTTCATTAATCAATGTAATCAAGCCAATCAAAATAGATAAAGATCTTTTAGCAGGCTTTGATGAGATTTTATCAAAATCTCAGTGCATATTGTGAAGTCTTATCCTCAGAAGCAAGCTAACTGTAGGATGTGGAAGCTTTATCAAGCAGGCACTAATAAAACAGATGATGCTTGGGCCATTTTAAGAGGCTCTCCATATTAAATTAATAACAGCAATGCTTTTGTATTTTATATATAGGAATATAAAGGCAAATGGAAATAACATTCATTTTGTATCTGCAGCAAGATTGCTGTAAAGCAATCAGGTTTTTTAAGTAATGAAGAAGATGCACGTCTGTGAGCCAGCAGACCATAAAGCCCCAGCACCGTGAGGAAAAAGCAGTGGGTAATGCAAGAGTCAGATCAGAATAGCTGTAAGCAAAGAGCCTTATTAAAAGCACAAACCATTTCCTTTTAAATGTAGTACTCCCACCCCACATCTGATCATAAATAAATATGGATGGAAAAGCTGTGCCTTATGCAACATTCCCTCTCCAGGTCACAGCCCCCGTTCTTCATGGGTTTGCCTCACTAACCATGAGGTACTGAAACCTGCCGCAAAACCAGAACTTAAGGGGATGTTGGTGCAATACAACACTGTAAATCCAGGCAGTTTCTCAGTCCAGCCTGGCTTAGGAGACCCCCCAAAAAAATTCACAACCCGGGGAACAGACCTTGACGCACCAAAGAAATCAGCCTGACGAGGAGCACTCACTGCCTGCAAAGCAGAGAGAGTTGAAAAATGAGCATTGCCTCCCCTCACAGCTACCTCTGCACTTGTTCCAGACGAAAACACTGGAAGTTTCACCACTTCCTTCCATTTAAAAGCCCCAAATCCTCCTAAGCCAGCTGGAGTTTTATTCTCCTTCCGTTTTTTCTCTTAGTCTACAGCATGGAGATAGGCAACAGGTCGAGTTCAACACTGGCCATTTCCACGAGTTCAGCACTTCAAAAGGCACAGTCAGAGCTGAACAATGACAAAACCCAGAGGAAATAATGACAGAGAGGGATCCTGGGTTTTATTTAAAATCAGGCTACACTTGATTGCTTAGAAAGCTGCTGGGCTGAGTGTGCAGGTAGCAGCCCAACAACAGCAAATCTAATGAGCGCAGTAATTTTGCCTTACGTCGTGCTTTAGTTTCAATTCTGTCTTGGAAATGGTTTTAAGTGGAATTAAGCTTGTCTCGCTCACAAGCAAACTTGGCTTATTTTTTTTTCTTTCCTTTCTTCAAGCACCCAGCAAGTACAGCTCAACTTAAAAATAAAACCAGCAGTGAGCAAGGCGTGTCGGCCACAGGAGTAGCTGAGCTCTCCATAGCTGGAAAAATAACACGGGAAGGGATGGAAGAGCAGTTGTGGGCACCTAGAGCCTGATCCACCTGCCTTGGCTGTGCACTGAAAGGAGCAGCTCTGCTCCACATCTGCTGCAAAACCGGACCTGGTGTGCCAAACACAACCCCTTCCAGACAGAGCCAGAGTTTCGCTTTGAAAGAGCTGTTAAATTTACTCTCAAACTCAACTTCGCGCTGCCAGATCTCATCCAGAATCCCAATGGTGCCAAAAAGTCACTTCACACGAGCTGAAATCAGAGAATTCTAGTCAAGGATGCACAAGGTCAAACTATTCTGGAAACATTTTCCAGCAAGTTAAAACACTGGAGATTTTCTCAGTGTGGTCCCACTGAGTAGAGTGTGATGAGCAGAGGCTCCCACTCACCCATTAGAGCCATCACACCCTGAGGATGGGTTTATTACATTGACTGATTAATTAACATGGCTACTCATGTCCTAACTGATGTCATCAGAAAGAAAAGATTTGTTTCATCTCAATGTTCAGCCACCAGAGGAACAAACCCAGAGATTTTGGGGTTTGTGGAGGGTGGCTTCCACTGTTACCATTTAGCAATATTTTTTTCATTCTATTATAATGGGGTTTTTTGTGCTCTTAAGATGCTTAATTACAACAAGGGGAGGCATAAAACCTCCATTTGATGGTTTTATTTTTGTTTTTATGATTTTAATTTATCAGGAGGGGGAGAGATGATGGTGGGCTGCTGGGATCCCAGTCATCCCAGCACGCCGCGCCACCGCTCCTTGGACAGCAATCACAGGAGCTCAGCAGCAAGCTGTGGACTAGGGTTTTCCAAGCAGCAGCATCTGGCTCCCTGGCAAGTGGAACAGGCGGCCTCATGGATCACATCGGAGTCACCCCTGGCTCTGTCACATGGGAAAAGGGCTGAGGGACTGTCTGGGTTGCTCTGTCCTTGTCTCAATTAGGTTTGCCTTTGAGGGGACACGAATCTCCCTCCCCAAACCCCACTGCTGGTAGCCTCCACTTGCCCGCGCTTCCCCGTGCATTCTGCTGCCATCAAACAACCTTTTCCAAATTTCTGAAGTGGAAATCCGTGCCCCACAAGCCACTTCTCTCACTCACACAGAAGGATGACCAAAAGGGATGTACGTGTGGATTTAAGGATGAGCCTCGGGGTGCTGCGTTAGCAAAACCCTGCCTGATCTTTAACACAGCTGTGTTTCTATGACTATTTAGTCAATCAAAACATCTCCTGATTTATTTTTTTTTCCCCCAAAAAAGCTTTGCCTGCTCACACTGGGGAAGGCAAACATCTCCTTCCCTGCACTGTCAGCACCACAGCTGCAGGTGGTGGTGGTGGTTTCAGGGATGCTGGGATGGATGCTGCCGGATGCCAGGCTCTGAGCAGGGATGAGGTGTTTCACACACACCTGCTCCCCGCCCCTCCTTCACCCACTCACCACCAGTGAAACAATCAGACTTGCACAATACTCCACATTTTTTGAAAATTTGGGATAAACACAACCCAAACCCGCTCGTATTAAAGCAATTAAGGAATTAAGGGATGTCACAGCATGTGGGGAGAACTAAGCTATTATTTTGTTTCTTGATAGAGGGTAAGTTCACTGAAAATCTGAGTGTCATGCCACTCAAAACTATTTGTGAGTATGGGGGAAATTTGGGAAATAAGAAAGTCTTCCTCACTTTGGATGTTCATTTAAGGAAGGCTTGCTTTCAAAAATGCCAGTAGTTTGTGTGCGAGGCTTTTTAGTTTAGTTTGTGGTTTTTTTCACTTCTTCTAAACTAACTTTTTAATTATTATTATTATTTTAAAACAGCACTTTCCTACAAAAAATAAACAAAACAGAGTTTTTAAAAGTGTCAAATAGCCTAAAAATAAAATACTTCATGTCAGCTAAGCACAATGTCTGTGACTGATGCAAAGTCACATTTCCAAGGGGTTTTAGATTACCTGTAAAATCTGGGGAAAAAAAAAATCTGTTTTCAGCTCTGTATAGTCCATTTTCACCCTGACAGTTTTCTGCTTCAGTCACCAAAAGGAAAACACGTTTTCCCCCCAGCTCCATGTGTAAGGTGCTGAAAACCCCACCAAAGGATTTAGGATTAATGCACCAGCCTTTCCATCAGCCAGACAAAGTCCCTTCTGCATCAACTCCAGAGAAAAAAAAGTTGGAAACTCACATCTAGAGCAGATTAATGGGTTGGTACTGGATGAGATTTCCAAGAAATACCCAAACAAGAGTTTGTGAAGAAGTTCAGGCTAGAAGTTGTGTGCATAGCAAAGGGAAATCCCAGCTGTCAGCCAGGTGACCACATAGGGGCATCACATGAGGAGGATTTTGTAAGTCAGAACCATTCCCAGGTGCTTTAAAGTCTTTATAAGGATTCAGTAGGGAGGGTTTGCGGCCTTAAAGAGGGAAAAAAAAAAAGGGAAGAGAAGGAAAGGAAAGGGTAAAAGCAGCTTTTACCACAAGAGTGAGGGAACACAGAATAATTAAAATACCAACTGAAATTTGATGGTTTTATAAGTATTCCTTTGGGACGAACAAATGGAAGTATGCGATCCATGCTGCAATATTTGTGTTGGTTTTCACAAATTTGGAATCTGGTCTCGCCTTTCCTCTCCCAAGCCACACACAGGGGCAAAAACTGTCTCTAAGGGGAAGGCACATCCCGTGCCACTTCCACAGCCACTGCTGCCATATTCCCTGAGAAACCAACAGCCAGGCCCTTTGCCACTTTCCCCACAGGGACACTGATGATTTTGGTGCACAAAAGGAAGAAGGAAATATTTAAGTGAGAGGAGAAAACACCCAAAGCTCTTAATTCACATAACCCAAGATATCTTGTGTGCCAGGACCAGGTACTGATGCAGGAGGACGCTCAGTTATCCTCAGGAACAAATCTGGGCGGATCCCTCAATATCCCTCCACGTTTTGCAAAGTGAAAAATTCCCAGGGTGTAAATTTGCAGTTTGGTTCCCAGTGAGGTCCTAATTAAGGCAAGCAGCCAAATTAAGCCAATCGAACCTGCATGGTCTGGATACGTAGCAGAGCTTCCTCGAAGTCCAGGCTCACCACAGAGTCATGGAATATCCTGAGCTGGAAGGGACCCACAAGGATCATGGAGTTCAGCTCCTGGCCCTGCACGGGACCATCCCAAAAATCTCACCGTGCCTGCAAAATCAGCTCTTGGCAATGTGTGCGAGGCTGGCTTTTGGAACAAGTACCTTTGCACTCCTGATCTGCCTCAGATGTGCAGCCATATGAGTTTTTAACACATCCTTTGGTTAAACCTGAGCGAAATTTAGCACTCTGGGATATCATGTGGAGCTGTCCATTTGTCTCTAAACCACGTAAATGGTGCTTTGTCCAGGACTGTAGAAGTGTCATTTGAAATTCCTCCTCTGGAAGATGCTGTGGGGGTTATTTCATTGTATTTTGAGGCCTAAAAAAGGGATGTCAGTGTGAGTGTGTGAAAGGGGTGGAGGAACCAGACCAGTTCTCTCACGAGCTCTTTGCTTGACCTTCACTTAGGGAGAGCTCCTCCCCTGAAAACTGAAGATAAAACATCCCTGTGTCATCAGGTGTGGGGAGAATTAATTCATTAGTACTGGCAGGATGTCAGATTAAATTCATAATTAGTGATAAATGAAGGATTTCATAGTATGCAGAGTAATAACTAGAGTGTCATTCAGCATGAGCTTCTCTTACTGGCTCAACCATAAATGTCTGATTATTGGTCAAACCCTTTTTTTTCCCAATCCATAACATCCTTGTCCACATTTTTCTAAGGTCTCCAACTGCATTTCTCAAAACCATTTTGCCATTTCCCTTCCAGACTGATTTTGCCTTCCAGATTTTGAGTAATGTCCAGGTTTGACGAAATGGTCACGTTTGAAGTAAAAAATGCATAAACTTCCAAGGCTTGGTGCCACAAAAAAACCCCAAATTTTTTGGGGGTTTTTTCTCAGAAATATTTTTTCCACAGAATAAAGGTCCACTTGGGCTGTAAAATTAGCTTGTCTGCTTGAGAAACACCTCGGACTTCTATTTACTTTAATAAATGGACTTGGATTTGTGATCTTAGTGCACGCAGAAAATCTGGAGTGTCAAAAGTCCTGTGTTTCATCGATAATAATTCATACATCAGCCACTGGGAAGCTTTTTTGAATGGCAAGGGCAGGGTAAAACACAGCCAGTGGTGTTTATATTAGTTCTTTTTTTATCTAATAGGCTTTCTGTAATAACTCCTGTAACAATTAATCCGAGCACAGAGGCTGAAACTATCTACAGTGCAGGAGGGGAGTTCAGCTCTAAAATATTTTATTAAAAATGGGCTTTAAAAAGGTTTAAAAGTCCTTAGTTATAGGAAAGGAGTTGACCTTCTTCCTTTTGTAGTGTTCCTTCAGAAAAGAACTGCGGTGAGTTAAGTGGAATTGAGCAATTATATTGTTATACTATTATATTATAATTTCCATTTCTTGATAACGCTTATGTCAAAAAATGTTGGAAAGTTGCATTTCAATAAAATATTTAAATTGCTGACGTAGCCTGTGACTGACTGTGTTACATAAAGACATATTGCAGCTTATCCCAAATTTCCCATCGGATATCAAATACGTGGCTTTATGGACTCCATAGAGTAAATTGCAGCAAATGCCCTAATTATGAAGTTATAGGAGCCTACTCCCAGCTCCATGCATAGGTAGGAAATCTGGACTAGTGGCCCAAAGTCCAAAAGCAAAGTGTGATACAAGAAAAATATGCCAGGGCTAAAAAGTCCTGCAAGAACCAAAATGTGGCTGAAGCTGCAGCTTTCCTCCGTTTCACCAGAGCTAAGAGCACGAACTGATGAACTGAAAATAACCACAGAATCACTGAGGTTCGAAAAGACCCCCAAGATCATCGAGTCCGACCTGTGACCGTCACCACATTGTCACCCAGCCCGGAGCACTGAGTGCCACATCCAGTTGTTCCTCGGACACCTGCAGGGATGGGGACTCCACCAGCTCCCCAGGCAGCCCCTTCCAGTGCTTAACAACACTTTCCATGAAGAAATTCCTCCTGATGTCCAATCTGAACCTCTCCAACTCCATCCTCCTGCACACACACCCTCCCTCACGTGCCAGCTCCATCACTGCTCCATCCTCCTCCTCCTCCTCCTCCTCCCAGCCACAAGCAGGGCTGAAGAAGCAGTTCCAGCCCTTTCCCTTCTCCCAGAATATTGTCTTTGCATGAGCCACGGGTCCCAGAGAACTGGAGCAGAAAAATGAGGCAGAGCTTCGGCCCTGGACCTCCCCCTCAAATGAACACCTGCAGCCAGCCCCCCGTTACCCATCCTTGGCATAGCAAGCTGCAAATCAACCATCACTGTATTTTATCTATTGTCTTGTCTGCACCTCATCCTGATGGCCCTGGGTTTGCACACAGGAAGAGAAGAACCTCAAGATTTGCAGGCTGTCCACCAGATCTCACCTGTGTACACCCGTGCATCCAGAGTACTCCCTAGGCAGATGCCAACAAGCAGGAATACGCTTCAGATGGCCAAACCAAGGGACCTCAGAAGGATTTTGCTCTCGCTAGTTGGGTTGTCAGCACCTCCTGAACTCAGACCTCTCTTGCCATGTCCATCAAGTTGCCACATCATCGCTGGTCCACCTGAACAGGACACTGAGAGATGGGCTGTGAGCACAGGAAAATGCATGGGCAGGGTTGTGTTACCTACAGACACCTGCATTTCACCTACGGGTGCAAAAAGCTGTAACAGAGGTGTCACCTTGCACCAGAAAGGACCTGAAGAACTGGCCATCACAGGCTGGAGCAGCTCAGACAGTGAATGTGGCTTTGTTGCCTAAATACAGGTGTCCAGTGTCACCTGAGATGTCTCTGGGTGTCCCTGCTGCTGGTGTCCCTCTGGCCTCTGGTATCCCTCTGGCCTCCAGCTGCTGAGCCAGGGGGGCACAGATCTCCTGCAAGTCCTCTGGGGTGGGCGTCTCAGGGGCTTGAGGGCATCTTGGATGCTCCTGGCAACCTCGGGCAGGCAACCGATCTGAGCCCTGTGCCACAACAGTGTGTGGGGACAGGACACGGCTGGAGATGGCCAGAATTCCACCCAGAAGGCATTTATCTTCCCACAAAACCTCCCACCGAAGGACCTCATCTCAGTGTTTATCAGTGAGTGCACACGAAAGGGGAGATTTTTTCCTTCTCAACAACCTGTTGATATCAAGATTTACCCACACCACCAGCAGGAAAACAAACTCAGGAGGCAGACACACAGAGAAAACCCACTGCGTCTGGTTTGCATCCCCGCTTTTTAGACACAGGCATAAACCCGCGTGTTACTGATGTCCCCTTTGCAGGGACAGCCTTCAGAGAAACGAGGTGACAGCCCCTAGCACGGCTGTCTCCAGACAGGAATCCGAAAGCCCCGGAAATTGCTCTCCTCCCGTCAAAAATCCCTTTGCAATCAGCTTTCCGAGGAGGCGCAGGAGCTGCGGGAAGAGAAGCGCTCCGGCGAGCGATGATGACAGGGAAGAGGTGGGCACAGCCCCGTCCCGGGGGATTCGCATCCTCCCGTACCATTAAGCCCGCGGGCAGAGCAGCCGGGGCCCCGGGAGCAGGCAGGGGAGGGAAGATGAAAGGCTCCTGCAAGAAATCAGGTGCAGAGGGTGGGCAGATGCTGCTAAAGAGCAAAGAGACCCGGCCAGGCTCATTTGTCTGGAAGGGAACCAGCAGGAACTTTCTTTTTATCTCCGATTGCGGATGTCAGGGTAGTTCCTAAAGGCCAGCCTGGCCCCCACTGCTCTGCCTCTCCCTGCCCGTACAGGCAAGGAAATCGCACCGATATGCTTTTTCACAGGTAGAAAATCCCCCACTGGGACGGTCACAGACCCGTTAACTCCTTTCCACCTGTGGGACCGGGTCGGGCCCTGCCTCTCCCGGCAGAACCCCGGCTGGTGGTGCGTGGGCTGTTCGTCCAGCATCCAGCGGGGCACGGCCAGGTGTTCCTGGGACAAACCACGGCCCTGCCCAGCCGGGCCCGCCCGCCCGCACCGGCCACAGCCCGGCTCTGCCAAGGATTAGCCATGCTCCACCTGGTCTGCCTGGGATTTCGTGGGGCATCCCCTTGCCAGGCGGGGTGAGAGGGCACAGCCCCGTCTGTCTCTCTGTCTGTCTGCCTGGGGATTAGCCTGGCCCCACCTGGGCTGCCCCCAGCTCTGCTCACCAGGGTGGCCCCAGCCGAAGCAGCTCTCTTCGGCGTCCACTGCTGGGCCACAGCTGTCTGTCCGTCTGTCTGTCTGTCTGGGAGAGACGGATGGGCACCGCTTTGCCCATCCTACTGTCATATCTGTCTGTCTGTCTGGCAGGGCAGCCACGTTCTGCCATGGCTGTCTGTGGGGGGATGCTGGGCACAGCCGTGTCCGTCCGTCTGTCTGTAAGAAGAAGCTGGGCACAGCTCTGTCTGTCTGTGAGGGTATGCTGGGCACAGCCCTGTCCGTCTGTCTGTCTGTGAGGAGATGCTGAGCACAGCCCTGTCCGTCTGTCTGTCTGTGAGGAGATGCTGGGCACAGCCCTGTCTGTCCGTCTGTCTGTCTGTGAGGGTACGCTGGGCACAGCCCTGTCTGTCTGTCTGCCCACCTGTGAGGAGATGCTGAGCACAGCCCTGTCCGTC
>VZTD01003380.1:401109-498669 GCA_013397725.1 Rhagologus leucostigma | reverse complement strand
AGAGGAGAGGAGAGGAGAGGAGAGGAGAGGAGAGGAGAGGTGCCTCTGTGCCTCACAGTCTGGGAGCCCTGTGCCCTGGGAGGGTCTGAGATCAGGCTGGACAGGGAGGAGAGGGCATGAGGGAGCAAGCAGGGCAGCTTATATAAAAAACCAGATTTAGAAAGTCCCCTCTGGACTGTAACCTTCCCAACAGGGACAGTGTTTTGTGTGTGTTCCTCATCACTGACACCAGTTCACAGCCTGCTGGGGTGTGATTTAACTTCCACTTGGCTGAAGTAAAGTCTTCAAGACTTGGAGCATTTTTTGCTTTCCTAACAGAGGTTGTGAGGTCAGGATGTCAATGCCAAGCAGAGGAACTTTCCTCCGGACCTGTTTTGATTCATTTGTGACTTTTTGGTAAGGCTTGGCACATGCCTTGAGTTTCCAAGCACCAGCCTTGGGATGCAGGGAAGGCGCCCATGCTGGGCTGCCTTTCTCAAACCTGTCCTGCTGGAGTGGAGAGCAAAACTGGGTCCTTCTGCATCCTCACTCCCTCTACAAGTGACAAATCACTTTTGCCTTCAGGCAGATTCAAGCAGACATGAAGCTGATTTATCTCCCGATGTTGCTGCTAAAAGCAAAGTGTCCCTCAGTCCTTGTGAGCCGGTCCCTCCGTGCCACAGTTGTGGAAAGGCAAGTAACAAGTGCCCTCTGTCTCACTGATTTTTGGAGACCTCATAGGCCACTGGGGCTCCTCTGTAGGATGTGGGGCTGCAGGTTTTACCCCTTGGGATAATCGGGCTCCTCTCCATTAGGAAAATATGCGGAGCCACTCTGCAGGGAGGCCTGTCCGGGGAGCAACTGCAGCCTGATTCAGCTGAGGCTGTTTGCCCAGGGGCTGAAGAGCTGAAAACGAGGAATGTGGTGAGTTGTGAGGGTGTTTGTTGGGTTCTGAGGGTGTTCACTGAGTTGTGAGAGTGTTCGTTGCATTGTGAGGTTGATTGTTGGGTTATGAGGGTGTTCACTGGGTTCTGAGGTTTATTGTTGGGTTATGAAGGTGTTTGTTGAGTTGTGAGGGTGTTCATTGGGTTGTGAGGGTATCTGTTGTGTTGTAAGGGTGTTTATTGAGTTGTGAGGGTGTTTGTCGGGTTGTGAGGGTGTTTGTTGTGTTGTGAGGAGGTTCCTTCAGTGTCGTGCAGAGGAGGATCAAGTCCTGAGCCCCCCTGACAGCTTTGAGGTTGTAGGATCTGGGGTGATGGAATGCTGAGAAGGGTGATGGAGTCTGGTGGGAACCCAAACAGCTTCAGCCCTGGATCAGTGGGGAATAAGGGCGGGGGTGTTGCCCCTGAAACTCTGGAATCCACCCCAAATCGTGTGGGAGAGGAGACCTCTACCGAAATGATGTTGTCCAGTCTCAGGACCTAGCTTTGGAGCTGACAGGGGAGGGTTAGGAAGGGTTCAGGAAGAGACAGGAAAGCAACTCCAGGAGGCATGAACCTGCTCGGTGAAGCACTTGGGGCATTCTCTCAATATATGGGTTATCCTAGGGAAGGATGGGATGGTGTGAGTATATTTGGTGAGGGCAGGATATTACCTGCAAGACAAAAGCATGTCCTTACCCATCTGGCAGGAGTATCCAGGCTGACAAATTAAAATAAGATTAATCCAAACCGGCCGTTTGAGGAAAATAAACATTAGAAGCTGAAACAAATTGCCTTAGGACGGGGAAGCTCTGCATTTTTTAAGTGTAACAGTCAAACACCAATGTGCCTTCCTAAAAGCCGTGCAGGAGGTACTTGCACCTGTCCACAAATACTTAAAATACAGTATTTCACACCGTTTATGGTAACCACCCAGGTTACTCTGCTGTTTCAGGGCTTTGTGCAGGACTTTTTAGAGGATGGAGTACTCACCAGATGGTTCCTGGGGAAATTTGCATCTGGATCATCTCTGGCCATGGAAAATCAAATGCAGCTGGTGGAGGAGAGGGCTGAGAGCTGGTGCAGGAGAGGGCCAGGGGTCAGGGCATTGCTGGTACAGGTGGCCTGTGCTGCTGGGATCTGTGTCATGGGAGGATCTCCAGACTCCTGCCTCATCCAGGACAAGTGTTGGTGTCCGACCTTTCCCATCTGCGGTGGAACAAGGCCCCTCTCCCACTCCCGTCACAACCCTGGCATCTCTAAGGTAACCCAGCACGGGGAAATTCCTTGCGAGAATTTCCTGAAGCGGTGTGGGTCAGATCTGTGCTGCACCTCTGCTCTTTCCCATTTCCTTTGGCCACTCTCCCTCTCTCCCTCTGCCCCTCTGCCAGAGGGACTGAGGACACAGTGCCAACCTCTCCAGGTGTGCAAACTCTGCCTCCTTTGGCAGGTCCTGCCAGGGGCAGCCCACGCTGCTGAAGGCTGCCAAAGCTCCCTCCTGACTCGTGGTCTCCCATACCAGCGGCAGAGAGGTGACTGCAAAAAGGGTCATGGCAGGGACAGCTGAGTCTCTTTCCCTGCGTTTTGGGGGGTGCCTTCAGCATTTTCCAGGGTGCCAGTTCTTGAATGGCTCATCCAGGTCTGCCTCAAGAGTGTGACACGGAAAGGGATGGTGGTGGATTGATTGAAGATGAGTAGCAGGGTGCTGGGGCTATTTGGAATTTGTTGGGAACAGCTGTGCAGGTGCAGAGGTCACCCTGCGGCATCACATTGGTCCCTATAAAACTGAAACCAGAATCAGAACCTTGTCTGTAACCACATTAAAATAGCCCCTATATGTCTGATTTCCCAGGGAAAGTCCTGGTCTCTGACGTTTCCTATTTTGTTTTGACAGCATTGCTGGCCAGTGAGGGCCTGTTGAGGCTCCGCTCACCACCTACCATCGGGTCAGGCTGCAGGAGTCAAACCCAGAAACAGCTTTGAGCAGCACCCTGGGATTCCAAGGGACATTCAGGTCCCTCTCTGCCAGGGTGGCTCTGCAGCATCCGCTTCTCACAGCCCTGTCCTGTGGTCTATACACGATTCAGGAGGGTCCTCATGGCTCAGGAGCTGCCTCTGGTGGCTTTTATGCTTCTGTCTGCAGAGCCATAATTGCCTCAACCTTTGCACAGACACTGCAGCAAACAGTTGTTATTACTTGGCCACAGCCTTTAATATTTGCTGCAAGAAGGTGTCTGGTCCTTTGTAAGATTCCTGGGAGGCTGAGATTTCCTCAGCTGAAGGTGTCCTTGGCCTTGCTGGGAAGGGGGAGAGCGGAGAGGTTGGTGGTCCTGTGCCAGACGGCCCCTCGAGGGGACACGGGGCAAATCACAGAATCCTGGAATGGTTTGGGGTGGAAGGGACCTTAAAGATCATCCAGTCCCAGCCCCCCTGCCACGGGCAGGGAACCAGCTGTGTCTGGCACTTGGGCACAGGGGATTCGAGGTGTTGCAAGGAGATGGGCTGAGCTGCATGGGGAGAGGGAGTGTGAGACAGAAATCAGCTGCGTGACCCCCCCCCGCCCCGGCAGCACCGAATGTCTCCGGATAACCAGAGAAACCTGGGACGCTCCTGGGTTCATCCTGGGAGCCTGTGACTGTCCCCATCAGAATTAACAGCCAGGCTCGCTAATAGGCAGTGATAAGGTATTACACGGAGTCAAATTACTCATGGACACCGGGCGTGATGTGCTCAGTTTTTATTTGCCTTCAGATCACGGAAATCCACAACGGGGTTAATTCTGGATCCAGCCATACCAGCCTGTTCTGGGAGCTTTAAAATTAAAGCAGTCACAAGGCTGCCCTTCGCTTTCCAGTGACTTACGCAAGAAGCCAAACACATGAGAACAAAAGCACGAACGGAAAACTGAGGGTTCCGGCTGGAATTCAGACTTTTTTTTTTTCGGTTTGCACCCGGAGCAATGCGATGGAGTCAACTTTCCTGTGTCAGGAGAGAGGGGAGGGAGCAGGGTGTCCTGATTAGATCTAATTTCCAACCTGTTTACTGTAGGCATTTGCATAATGATCACCCTGCAAAGAGTGGTTAGCATATGCTAACACCGATTCTTGCACCCATTAAAACACAAACCCCAGGCAGGCTGCTGCTGTTTACAGCACATCTCTTCCTCCTGATTGCATCCCAGGGGATGTGGCCAGTGGTGCCCCCCACTACCTGAGGTGGCTGGAAGCCTCTTCCAGATGTCGTCAGGACAGGACGCAGAGAGATAAACGCAAACTGGTTTGTTTTCACCCGTAAAGAAAAAATCAGAGGGCTGAAAAAGACAGCTAAAGGTCTTTCAGGAGTTGACTTTGATGATCCTTGTGGGTCCCTCCCAGCTCAGAATATTCTGTGATTCTGTGATCCGTTTTCCATTTCTCTTCCTTGTTCAGTGTTGGAAGAAAGTGATTTCCCCACTGCCCCATATTTCCAGCCCGAGCACTACCTTGGCAAGAGCAGCTGATAGATTTTGAGTCAAGGACAGTGGTTCAGTTATTTGAAGCCAGCAGGATACATCTTTCACCAGAACTTTCACCAAAACAAATCCTCATGCAGAGTGTGATGATTTACAGATCCTCACCCTGACCTGGCGGGATGTTGAGCTTATTTGTAAATCATTTGCTTTCAGTGAGGACAGGCACAAGTGTGCCATTGTTTTGGAAGAGTTTCTTGTCAGCTGAGCGACAAAAAAAAAAAGAAAAGATAAAGGAGAGGGATGCGAGGCAGACAGGACTGTGCCATTGCCAAAGGGTGGCAGAGGATTGCAAGCTTTGAGGAGCCAAGCAGGGAGGCGTCAGCAAACAAACTCAAGCTGGTTCACCTTTCAGAGGAGCTGTTCATTGCTTTGCTTTGACGAAGAGGGTGCTGACGTCCTTCCCCACCTCCCCCTTTCCAGTGTCTCCCAGATGTGTTTTCACAGGTTGGCAGCCGCCTGCAGCAGCCACACAGGCTCCTCACGCTACAGAGCTGTGACTCTTGCACATGCACATCTCTTTAATGGAAGCATTTCAGCAGCCTGAGTGACTGATAGAAGAGAGACCAAATGTATGTGTAGCTGGGCCAGCGGATCTCTGAGGGAACAGTAATATCCAGGGAATAGGCAATCACCTCTCCCCTGGGACGGAGCAGCCCAGCACATTGCGGTGGCTCCCTGCTCTGGGCGGATCTGTTCTTGACAAATTCGCATTGGCTGCCTCTTGCCAGGCAATATTCTGCATAAACTGGATGGTCATAGAATGAAAAAGTTAAAACAATTCAAGTTTGGAGGGACCTTTGTGGGTCTCCAGTCCTAGAATCCCGCGCAAAGTAGAGCAAACTTCAAAGTTAAGTCACGTTGCGTTGGTCAAATTTTGAACATCTCCAAGGATGGAGATTCCTCTCAGGTTCTCTGCTCCCTGTCTGGGAACTTAACTGGTCACACAGAGGAGAGTTTTTACCTGCCTGGTGTTCGTGATGGAGAGGGAGCCTGAGGGATCGCTGTCCTCTCCTGCACAAGCCCACAACCCCAGCTGAGCAAGGGATTATTTGCCCCAGCTCCGTCAAGCACTGCTCTCTCCAGCTTTGTGCCAAACACAGAAATACTCCTTAGAATCACAGAATCCTAGAATGGCTTGTGTTGCAAGGGGCCTTAAAGATCACATGGTTCCAACCCCCAGAAATGTGGATTCCCCAGCGCTGATCCCTGGCTGGATATGGGACTTAAGGGTTTATGACAGAGCCAGATGCGGGCAGAAGGAAGACCAGGTGGTCTTTGCTCTGTTCTGGTTTGTGAAGCCCCTTTGAGCAATCCCACAGTGTGTCCCCCAGCAGGGACATCCACCTCCAGCCAGCTGCTTTGGCAGCTGCTGCTGGGCTTTGTCCTCTTGGACCCACCTCTCTTCCACACCAAACTTCCTAACGATCCTTCATGGTGTCTGGAAGTTCTCTGGGACATCCATAAGGGTGTTCTAGAGATTCCCATCACACTGCACTGGCCCGGGACAGCAGAGATGATCTTGGAGTGTTATGTCTTGGAGCGGCATCATCTTCTCCGTGTCCTCGCTCACAGTTCCCAGTAGTGGTGGCACTAAGGTGTTAAGCGGCGCTGGGGGAGAATTTTTGCTTTCTGCTCTCTGTGTCATACACAGGCCCCTGATGCTGCCCTTCCTAGCTGGAGGCATTGCTGTGGGATTGCTTCTGCCACTCCACACCCTGTCCCAGCCCCGGGCCAGCCCTCACAAGTGAGCCTGTCCCTGTGGGGTCTGCAAGGCAGAGTTCCCACCTCTCTAATGCAAACACCTCGTGCCTCCCCTCCTCTCGATTTTGTGTAACAAACAGTATCTCGTTCTGCTGGGGGTCCCACAGCTCCTCAAATACCTTTATCAGCTGCTCCAGGATCCCTGGCAGGATTCCTAGGATGCTGTTTTGCTCACACCTCTTCCCTTTTCCCATGAGCCTGTTAAGGTTTCTGTTTTCTCATATTTGTCCCCGTGGTCAGCTGCCTATGCAGATGTTCCCATGCTTGTAGAAGGCTGTTTGTCCACAAACCCAGCATTTCCAGTTTGCTTTCTTCTCTAGTTGCTGGATGTTTTCCTGTCTGTCATTATCATGGAATCATGGACTCACAATGTGGTTTGGGTTGGAAGGGACATTAAGGACCATTTTTAAGGTTCCAACTCCCTGCCATGGGCAGGGACACCTTCCACTATCCCAGGGTGCTCCAAGCCCTGTCCAACCTGGCCTGAAACACTTCCAGGGATGGGGCAGCCACAGCTTCTCTGGGCACCCTGTGCCAGGGCCTCACCACCCTCACAGGGAAGAATTCCTTCCCAATATCCCATCTAACCCTGCCCTCTGTCAGGCTGAATCCATTCCCCACTGTGCTGTCCCTCCAGGCCCTTGTCCCAAGTCCCTCTCCAGCTCTCCTGGAGCCCCTTTAGGCCCTGGAAGGGGCTCTGAGCTCTCCCTGGAGCCTTCTCTTCTCCAGGTGAACACCCCCAGCTCTCCCAACCTGGCTCCAGAGCAGAGGGGCTCCAGCCCTCCGAGCATCTCCATGGCCTTCTCTGGATTCACTCCAGCATCTCCAAATCCTTCTCATGTTGGGGTCCCCAGAGCTGGATGCAGAAGTGACAGAACAGCTCTGTGCTCCTGGCAGAGATGGACATCTCAGCGTTCCTGATTCACCAACAAGGCGTGGAGACACCGTGGGTAGGATTGGGTCCCTGTGGGCTCTGTTTGGGATCAGCCAGGTATCTCAGGCACATCTCAAGTCTCCAAAGGTGAGCTACTGCTGATACCTCAAAACTTTGCATTTTCCCTGGCAGTCGGACCTGGTTGTTCAAATCCTACACCTGCAAAAGAGGGGCAGCCCTTGAAAGCTGCTGTTTTCTGCCATCACTCCATAGCTGCAGGGACTGGCGCAAGAGCCCAGCCCTCACGCTGGAACCGCACGTTGTGTTCTCATTATGCAACCGCTGTATTTTAATAGAAACCTCTTTTTTAGGCAGTCTCAGAAACAGTCGGATTTTTTTTCCCTCCTTCTGTCAAATGACCAATTTAATAATTCACTAGTTGTGCTGGGATTAGGCACTTTGGGCCACACTCTGGATTTCTTATCTTTAATGTAGTTCTTGACGACAACTTCTGCACTTAATCCCCTGACAAAACTCCCTTTGATTCCTGCGACAGTCGCTCACAGAGATCAAAAGCGGAACTCTGCTCTGTCAGGTAGAGCCAGGCGAATATTTTGTGACAAATAATTTACCCACAGCCTTTCTCCTCATTTTCTCTGCACAAATTGTCCATTCGGCTGAGGCTTGGGGCTGCTGATGGATTTGTTTCTGGCTGCACAAGCCCGAGTTCAATGAGTTGCTCATGAGAAAGAGCCTGAGAACGTTCAAAAAGCTCCGGCATTCATGGGCTTTGACCTTGCTCAGGATCAGCTTCGGGCTGAGCCCACCTCACCCCACGAGTGACATCAGCACTCGTGAGTCATCCCCTCGTGTTTCTGTTCCAAGCTGGAAGAGCAGTGACTCTCTGAGCCCAGACTTGCCGTGCAAATAATCTCTCACATCACCTTAAAATTTTATGTGCCGTG
This sequence comes from Rhagologus leucostigma, assembly GCA_013397725.1. NCBI lineage: Eukaryota > Metazoa > Chordata > Aves > Passeriformes > Rhagologus > Rhagologus leucostigma. Next base: position 490,659 of record VZTD01003380.1, on the reverse strand, counting down.
GGTGTGCTGTAATGTATGCGCCTGATAGGGGTTTTATCACTTTCCCTTCCAAGAATAGTCTCCAAAACCCAAGCAGAGGCGAGACAGGGATGTGCAGAGATAAAGGGACCTGGTTTCCATGTGGGATCACGTCTGGCAGGGATAAGGGGCACTCATTGCCCAGGACCGTCTGCACCCCGCATTGCGTGATCAGACTGAACACACACTCCCCATTTTTACCCTTGCATTGCTATGGCACCCGTGCCAGTTTAACCATTTAACTAAGCATTAATAGCACCTCTGTGTGTGTTATAATAGTGCAATCTGGATGCTTAAGGTAGAGAAAGAATTAGGAGTTACTATTAATCAGGAATTAGTTCTGATGTGGACTGATTTGAGCGATATTATGACTGTAATTTCACAGGCAGGAATGCTTTATCTTGCAATTTAGCTCTTTTTCTTCAGTTATAAAAATAAATTAAATGCCTAAAAGTCTCAAAATGCACCAAGGTGGGAACTTTAAGGTCTCCATTTATTTTCCAAACAGCCCTGGTAACGCCTGCAGGGAGCAGAGAGCAGTGCTGTCTTACCAGGGCCCACAGAGACGCTTCATTAACCCAATTAAGCAGGTGGATGGAGAGGGTCTCTCTGATAATTTACACCTTACTAATGAAGTGTGTGACTCTTAATCTCCTCCAAACAAGATACACTCATGAAACACTGGTGCAAGGAAAGGGGAAATTAATTAGGTGAAAAAACTATGAGATTATAGCAGAGGGATTCCAACGAGGCAACTGTAACATGGCTGGTGATTCATTTGTGCCTGTCTTAAATTAATGTCTGAGCTGTCAAGTAAATAAGACCCAGCATTATTTTGGCTTAGAAGACATTCTCACCAGGCCTACCACGAGGCACCTTATTTTACTGCATGACACACCGTTTTCCATGCCCCAGCTGCCTGAATGACCCTGAGGTGAAACAATCCCACTCCGAGCAGAGTTTGGCCTTTCCCTAAGATGTCTGGTGGAGGGTTAGAAAGAGCTACTTCTTTTATGCAACCGTTTTCAATGTAGTGACAGCTTTGTGTCACAGAAATATCTGCCTGGCTGCCAGGCCTACGTTTGGGTCAGGAAGCTGTGGCTGCCCCATCCCTGGAAGTGTCCAAGGCCAGGTTGGATGGGGCTTGGAGCAACCTGGTCTTTAAGGTCTCTTTCAACCCAAATCATTCCGTGATTCTACGAAATCACGGTCAGCAGATACCTTCAACAGCCTGAGAGCTGGATGCCCAAAACAGTGTGACCTCTCCCGGCCTCCAGTGGCACTGGAAGATCCTTACATGATTCCTTGCCCTGCTTAGGGGCTGGTGAGTGATCTCCCAAAAACTGGAGGTGAGCCTGACCCAGAAGATTGTCCATTTTGTACCCTTTAGAAGACACTGCTCATCTTGTGGTCATGTACGATCCCTCTGCCTCCAGGGAGTGGGGCCTTCAGAATGTACACAGTGAGAATGCCACCAAAATGCATTTTATCCCTTAAACTGAACTGCTGGCCACTGAAAGATTCCCAGAGTAGCAGATCTGAGCAGATTTAGAACTGGAAATTGTATTCTGTCCTAAAAGGAACTCGATGAATCCAAGGATTTCAAAGCTTTTGGCAAACACAAATTAAATCAGCAATTAATTAAGCACTCCTCGTAAAATATGATCACTCAGTAATGCCAACTGCGGACATACACAAACTGTGAGTCCAGCTCCCCAAAATTATGAGATTGGCTTAAAAAAATCACGAGATTAAAACCCCAAATTGTTGCATTTTCTTTATCCACCATCTGGCTTCTCAGCCTCTAGGGTAAACACGCCTCATGTTTTCAACTGCAAGGGTGAGCCACTTACTTAAAACCATGAAAACTGAGATCCTGGTGCTTTATAACGACTCCAACAGCTCAGGCTTTCGGAAAAATACTAAAAATCCTAAGACTGATTATAAAATCAGAAGAATTTGCAATACTGATCATTTGTAACTGAAATGTATTTGGCTCAGCAGCTATTTTCAAATGCAGGAATCCAGTGCAAGAGCTGCTGGAGAAGGAATAACAAAGGCTCTCCTTCCTGACCAAAACTGCGGGAGAATTTAGGTGGATGAGATACAATGACAGAGGCAGGATGTCGTGCAGTCCTTGCTGGAATTTAGCCAAGGCATGGCAGATAAACACATCAGTTCTCCTGAAAACTCTTCTGGGATCGTTAATTATTACACATAATTGTTCCTGTCTCTCTGGGAGGTGGTTGCAGGCAATACCACAGCACCGGGCACTGGCTGCGGGTGACAGCTTCATATCGAGCCGCAGATGTGAATGCCGCCCCCAGAAACCCCACTCCCCCAGTTCCACAGCCCTGACAGGCAGTTTGTGTCAGGAAAATCCTGTCTCAGGCTGATCCGACTTAGCTTGTGAGACAGGGCCATTTTGGTGGCAGGGCTGGCAGCCACCGCATTACTGTCTGGGGAAGAATTTACGCTGCAGTGGGAATGGCAAATTATCTGGAGGGAAAAGTAGCTGCAGCAGGGCCATGGCTGGCCAGAACCAGGAAAACAGATTTCAAACTAATGTAAACAGCTTGGGTTTATCACCGGGTTTGCAGGTTCAAAAATAAATATCATCGTTTTCGTGGTCCGAAAGTTGGTTATTTTCTACTGACACTTCGAAAATGTAGTTTTCCGGCGACCTTGAAAACCACTTTAAATGTATTTTGCAGTAATTTAAAAACCTGAGGTTAATAAAAGAGATTCAGAGAAAGAAAGGAAGTCTCAATTCTCTAAGCAGGCCTATTTGTCAAGGAAGGGAAGACGAACTTGCAGCCACCTGAGCACCCAAGCACATGTACTTTAGAGAAAACCACTTCTAATGTCTTCACCACAGCAGGATCCTCTGGGCATCAAGAAGCTGTTTTCTCCAAGGAGGAACATTATAGCAGCGCTTAGGATAGGCTCTGATCTTTGCACCTAAACCTATTTAAAGTGACATTAAGGGTTTTGTGCTGCTGTGAAATTACCTTGGGCCAGGGAGAGCCGGCGCTGGCCGCGCGCTCCACGCTCCGCTGTGGGAATCGAGGCACAAACAGGTTGAGCTACAGACAAATTCATGCAGTGAGCACCAGCCAGGGCTATTTGAGCAAAAAAGATAGAGGCTCTGACTCAGAAGCTCAGTGCTGCAAGGAGTGGAGGTGATAAGCGGGAGGGCTGACCTCGTTTTTATGGTTTTTCTCTAAGCACCTCTACTAGATGGACCTTCAGGCCAAGCTGTGCATGGTCACTTGTGTTCTTCTGTCCCTGAGGATTCCACCCCAGCCCCAGCCCAGAGAACCAGCACCAGGAGGAGCTCCCAAACACACAGAGCTGTGGGCAGGAGAAGCAGTGCAGGTGCAGAAGATATCGGCTGACATGTGAGCCACGGACCTCAGGATGGTTCACTCCACTTGGACCCATCTCCCTGCTCTCCGAGGGGTGTTTTGCATGTTGGATAAAGCATTTCCAAGGGTTATGCTAAATTAGTGTCTGTAGCTCAGTAATCAGTGTCAGCACCCATAAATGCTGTGTTTCTCACTTTGGTAGTACCCATGCCCTCAGGATAAAACCAAGCACCTCATCAAGTTGCTTTCTTTCTCCAAAAGATGCACCAGCAGGTCACGTATAGGTTAAATATGGCAGCTCTCAGGAGCTGTTTTATCCTGTGTGCAAACCTGGTTATAAAGCTTATCAAGAAGAGAGGCTTGGTATCACAGTCTAGTACTCATAATTAATCCTGGAGACAGCACGGATTTAGATTCATTGGGGCTGACTTCAAATTAAAAAGTCACTATTAGCATGTGAAACAGACACCATATGTTATGTATTAACACTGCAGAGGTTACAGAATGTTGTGTATTTTTTGTTTCAAGTGAGATAGGTATAGATATGTCCTTTTCAATGTTTTCTCTTGCATAAAGTAGTCTCCACTCTGGATGGTGGAAGATGTCTTTACAGAGATTGCTGTGCCAGGAACTATTTGCATGCAGACACCCATATAGATGGGGTCCTTGTTTACAGAGCCATTTGGATTTGTACTTATAAAATTATACTGGGTTTATGTGTATTTTAGATGATATTATTCCAGTAAAATACAATACTGATCAGTACGCACACCAGTCAAACAGAAAAGGCATGCACACATCAAAATGTCATATATTTACACATATAAATAACTCAAAATGTAGAGGGAAAGGCTGTCTAATGATATATTTGGCAGCATCCTGTAAAACCTCATTGTACGGGGAGTTAATACAACGTTCTCAGTGTCTCCAGTCATCTGAAATTTCAGTTTAAAGTTTTTGCACAATCACAGCCAACATAAAATGCAGCAGGAAATCGCCATTAGTCAAATGTGGTCGTCTAATCCCGCTGCAAAATGGAGCTTTTTCATTTTTATCCCGCCACGGGTTAGTTTGTGATTTCATATGTCAGATACATCAATTCTGCCAAGGAGAGGAGATGGGGAAGAACAAATTAAAAATATAGCCTCCTTTGCTTCGGGGGAAGTAGGGAGAGCAGGTCTTTGTAGGGAACAGTAATAATGATCTCATTTGAGAGACTTTCTGGGTTTGATTCTTTGCTGCCCTTCCTCATAGTTAATTACACCCTGGCAAACTGAGGGCCCAAGCAGCAAATCCAGACGAACACGTATTCCCTCTTTTCTGCAGGAATTGCACAGGGAGAGTCCACGTAGGGACCACGCCCTTGGACATGCCCACACCAGGGATGAGATCCCTGACTGGTCACTGACAGGAAAACCTGCATTTTTATCTCTCCCTCTTTCTTTCCCTCATCTCATTTTGCTCCTCACTCTCTCCCACTTTCTAATTCTCTCCCTTCACTCGTGCGACCACTGGGATAAATACAGCAACAGCCCCTCTCTTCCCAGAGCCTCATGCTTGGGAGGATATTTGTGTGTGCCACACTCCGCTTGACGATTTGTCTTAAGATAATTATTTCTAATGGCTGTTGTTGTTTTTCCTGCAGAAACTGTAATGTAGCCCCTTTTGTATCATTGGCTGGAGCCTGTTGTTCCTGTAAGGAAAAACAATAGGCCCTCAGATTAGGACTGCATATTATGGCTCTACTAGCACAGCAGGCTTTTGGTATTGGTACCAATCCTATCAGTTCCTGGCATCCTTCCCCCTTTACTCCTGGTAATTAATCTTTTCATGAATGCTGTCACATTTAGAGCCATTTCATTAAGTTTCTGGTTCCTACATTTTTATGTAACTCCCCTCATCCCTCATCTGCTCCATCAGCTGGAGAGAGGCAGTGCCGGGTGGTGGGGTGGCTCATCCCTCTTGCCTCTGCATGGAACAGGCAGTCCCATCAATGAAGTCACACGCCGATGACAGACAGGCAGACTCATGCTGCAGACAGCCTGAAAGGGGCAAAATTGAGCCATCAAAAATTAGGAAAAGCCCCTTAGGATGAAACCCATGGAATTTGATGCCCGTTTCCCAGACATATGTGCGCAGCAAGGGCAGGACTTACACACCTTGTGCAAATAAAAACATTTTTCACCTGAAACATCGCAGGTTTCTCAAAGCAGGGACAGGACTTTGGGGCAACCACTTCCTCCTGCCATACACCGATGCTTTTCCTTCCACCTCCTCAGTAAATATCTCCCACGAAACGCACCAGCTTCGAACCATTTCTATAAAGCAGGAGGTTTTCTGCATAAGGGAAGGAAAAAAGAGGTTTATAGCCCTTTTTGCTGCTGTCCCTGCAGACTCATTCCTGGCTGTGGAAGGGAGGTGGGTCGGGTGGTCGCAGACAGCCTGTGGCTACAGTGCACATCTTCTTAGGGCACGGCTGCGGGGTGAGAGACAAAAGCTTGTATTCCCAGCCCTGCCTCAAGTGACCTTGTGCAACCTCTTAATTACTGCAATTACTTGCCTCCTGAGATGACATTATTAGGCCGTGCTCGGTAATAAGGGCTGTGAAGTTCACAGAATTATTCGTGCCGGTTGGTGGAAGAGCAGGGAGTAAAACACCCGGACATCTTCTGGCTCCCAAACCAGCCCAGGGTCAAAACGGGTTGGCCCCTGGCTCTGCTCTGAAATTTGGACTTGGTGGTGTCCACCAATTTTAGGTTTGGAGCTGGGATTTTCGCGGTGTGGCATCTGCACTGAGGGTGACCAAAGGGCAATGCTGCGATGTGGCTGCACCTAAACCTGTTTTATGAGGGACTGAAAACAGCAACTGTCCCCCTCCAGTGCTGCCCATCTGCCAAATTCCATGTTTCTCCCCCAAATCAAAATCCTAAATGGCAAAATACCAATTACAAAATATGAAAGGGTTAAACTCGAATGCTGCTGAAGCCAATTTTTAGCATTAGCAACACTAATTCAAAACTCCAAAAGGCTGGGGCATTTTGCTATCCTTGGGGAAAAAAAAAAAAAAGAAAAAAAATACATCTAAAAACCTTAAAACAAACAACTAAAAGCAGACAGAACTGCAGAATTCACCCTAAGGCGGGGAATAAACATCGAGGATCTCAAGTGAAGTGTTTAGTTATTGAGAAGCAACAGCAGCTGAAAACAGGAGACTAAATGGAAAAAAAAATTAAACAGCCTTAAGTATAATCACTGGTACCTCCAGTGACAGCTGTAGCTGCTTTTGCTTTTGGCTGAGGCTGCTGGGATGGAGCAACAGTCCTCCCACCTTGATGCTTGTTTGCGCCAGGTGTGACAACGTGGCTGTCACCGAACACCTGCTGCTGCCGCCGTGGTCAGTTTTGACCCGGAGGCCCCGCGTTTGGCTGGAACGAGCCACAAGGATGCCAACCCTCCTCAGTACAGCTGCAATCCAAGCCCTGATTCCTCACTCCCAGGCTCCTCTGCCTGGCTGCTCCCGTGCCAGGGGACACAGGGAACCCCCAGGGCAGATCCCCTGCTCAGGTTCTCCTGCCCGTCACCGAATTAGCGACTGGGCCTGTTTGGGGAAAGGGTGGAGGGCAGCGACTGGTCCAAAGAACTGCGAGGAGGAGTATGGGCAGGAATGTCAATCTGCCCTCTGTAGCCAGCCTGGATACGGAGGGGCCATGGAGAAACTCATCTCCGTGATTTTTGGGTGGAAGGAGGTGCCATGCCAAGCCAGGCAAACAGGAGGGGGAGAGCACAAGACACTCGCTGGGGGCTGCAGGGAGTGAGTTCCAGTACCCTTTATCCCTTGTGAATAATTCAGCTGCTCTCTCTGTGCATCTTCTCCACTGGAGTCAGAGGGAGCAGCCCTGCCCTCCCTCCAACATCCGCCTGACAATTGCATTACGCTGCATCCTTGGGGTTTTTTTCTGTTTGGGCTTTTTTTTTTTTCTTATTTTTTTTGTCCACTGACACCTCTATAAAATAGAGAAGGTAAAATATTTTTCATTATCCTCTCCCCAGAATGTGAGAATCTTCAAAGAGGAGGTAGGAGGGAGGTTAGCTCCTCCAGCCTCATTTCCCTACCGCTGCCATTCCTTGGCTGTTCATCACAAAATGAGCCCACACGCCCATTGCATCGTGGCTCTGAGCCCGTAGTATGTTTTGCCTTTTCTTTTTTTTTTTTTCTCTCCCTAAAATTATTTCACGTTGCAAACCTGGCCATTATTTCATGCTGTTTAAACCATATTTGTAGTCTTTGATCATACATAAGTAGACTGAAGTAAACTGCTGATAGTGAAGATATTGTTCGCTGTGTTTCTCCTCTCGCTTTGCTCATTTCATTACACCCATAAGCTCGCACAAAATGTTCGTTGTGGTGGTGCACCTTTGTTATTAATTCTTGTGGTGCCCCAGATATTTTTATGAAACCTGGTTCATTCACAGATGGAATGATTAGGGAGTCCATACCAGTATGCACTGGTGCATTTCACACACAACACAATTATTTGCACCCCAAACACATATTTATCCTTATAAACAGAGGGACCAAACCATCGTGTCCTATTTCTGTTCTGGAAACGCTTTATAATCCAGCTGCCAGGCATCATTGTCAAACTAATTGTTTGACAATTGTTAAACTCTTGTTGACTTATGGACGTATATTGTGGCCTTGAGACCCGGTACAACAGCACAGAGACACAGCGTCAGCCAGAAATATCCCACCCAGGATTTCAAGGCAGGTACAACAGCCCAGGACATCCCACTTGACACCTTATCCTTGGAACCGTTATTTACAAGGAGTCAGAGGAGTTAAATGGATAACTGCATCACGCAGAAAGGAGGTGGGAACTGATTCGTGGTGTTGAACCCCAGCCTGGCTCCCGCTTCCTTCATTTTTAAGCTGCATGGATGAGGACATGGCCATGCTGGAGGGTCAGGCTTCTTTTCAAAGAGGACAGGTACCTAATCCCACTGACTGGCCTCATTTAGTGGGAGACAGATGTCTCGTTCCCAGGTTGCTCTGCAAATCACAGCGAGTCACTCCATCAAGTAATTAAAAAGCTGCCCATGTGCAGGACGTGGATAAGCTTCTCTCCAGCCCCGACTCTGCTCCACGCCCGCGTGTCTGTCGTGTGCAGAGCATAAAGGTGTGATTTGTGTGTGATTTATCCAATATATCTTCAGCCAACTTTGATTTTCCCTTATAATCTATTATTCTAGTTACTAGGAAAGAGAGAGGTAAAAAAATCTCCACTTTTTCTCCTGAACAACAGCAATCCTGCCCCTCCAGCTCAAGTCCGGTTGTGCAGGGAAGGTGAAATAGGAGGGCAGGTGTGAAGTGTGATGAGAAGAAGCTGCTGAACTACACCCATAGAATCACAGAACCATGGAAGAATCATAGAACCATAGAACATCCTGAGCTAGAAGGGACCCACAAGGACCAACAAGTCCAACTCCTGGCCCTGTACATGGCAACTCACTGAGCAGGGTGACTGGAGGAGGCCTCAGAGCCATGTCTGAGCAGGGGACGAGGTGGTCCCTTCCAAACTATGAAGGAAAGATTTGGCATTTGGCACTGGAAACGTTGCCCAGAGAGGTTGTGGCTGTTCCATCCCTGGAAATGTTCAAGGACATGTTGGACAGGGCTTGGAGCACCTGCTCTAGTGGAAGGTGTCCCTGCTTATGGTGAGGAGGTTGGAACAAGGGGGTTTTCAAGGTATCATCCAACTCAAACCACTCTGTGATGATTCTGTGATGATGATTTCCCTTCATGTCCTTCTCAGGTGAGGCAGATGTTCTCAATAGCTGCTCCTTTGCCACTTGCAGAGGGGTTTTCCATCCTTAATTGGGTTCATTCTGATGTGTGGGGCAACCAGTGCTCTGTGATGGGTTCCAGTAACTCAGCTTGCATCCTGTGGTTTGTGTTTTAGAGTCCCAAACTCTTCCTTGGAAGGCATCTTCTCTTTCTAGCCTTGGTAAATACAGTGTCCAATTGCAAAATGCTGATATTGTGCAGCATGGAAAAGGCTTTTTTCCCCCTGAGTTTTGTTATATACAATTGATTATACACCATTTTTCTCTCCTTCTGAAACCTGCACAATTGGACTCATGTTGCCAGAAGAACCTGCTGTTACCCAGCCCCAGGGAGAAGAAACAGAGAACAGGAAGAAAGCCACGTTTTAAAGCTCTTAAAAGTTTTAAAAAAACCATTTCTCTATAAAACATCTTGCAGCTCTGTGTACCAGGGGCCTTGTGATTGTCACACAGTCCTGGGGCCACCACAGCAGTCTGAGCGCACTTCCGTGTGAGCATTTGCAGGCAGAGATGAGCTCGCTGCCATCCCTCTCCCAGGCCTGTTTAATTCCATAGCCAGGGTACCAGCGTCTTTTTGCACCTCCCAGCCTCCGAAGTCGAGGGCCACAACGTCCCAGAAATAAGTGGGGACTAAACGAAACTCAAGAAGGGAATGGGTTTGCTGAATGCAGGATTTGACTCCTGATCTGGAGGCTGTGGAAGAACAGAGCCTGGATAAGAGCAGAGACGTGGCAGAAGAGAGAATATCAAGCCACAGACATGGCCCAGAGGTGTCTTTTTGAAGCCTGGGTTGTGCTTCATCAGCAGACTGGTCTGGTTGCCCAGTGCCACGTGGAGCTGTTGGGCTCAGACCAACAGGGAGCGGAGCAGCCAAGCAGTGATGACCACACTGGGATTCACTGGTCCAGCACTGCTGATGTGGACCCATCCTTCAGGGCCTGGACAGCACAAGCTTTGGGCTCTCTGCACCTCACTCCGCTCATAGATGGATTATGAAGGAACAGGAACACAGTGGGAGATCTGGCATTAACCTTTGGGGTGAGCAGGGAAGGAGCATGGGGGATATTTCCCGGGTTGCCAGAACCTCAGCAGAGGTCTAAGGCCTTTTCCTTGGAGGTGGTGGCCACCTGGATGCCGCTGTGAGCCCTCCCCACTGCCACCAGCCCAGAGCAGCCGCTGGCTGTGCCACCAGCAGTAGCTGGGCCCACCAGTGCCCCTGGCTCTGCACAGGTGACACACAACACGTAGCATTTACACACACAAGGGACCACCTGAAGCTCCACTCCCAGCTGGGCTGAGCTGCAGCTGCCTCACCATCCGGCTCCTCTCTGCGTCCTACTGACATGGAACTGTCAGGTGAACCATCCTCACCGAGCACCAGGTGAGCTGAGTTTAACTCAGAGCATCACAGGTGGTGGGAATGGCTTGAGCCTCCAGATGCTTCTGGGAGCAAAGGGGAGGATGCTAAAAATATTCCATAGAATCCTAAACTCAGATTGGGTTGTGTTGGAAGGGACCTTTAGGGTCATCCAGTTCACCCCCTGCAATAAGAAGGGACATCTTCAACTAGAAAACCCCTCACTGATATGATTAACATAAAAATCAGAGCATGTAGAACAAGGATTGTCCTTTTTAGTGTGGGGGTTCAAAGGCTGGATCACCATTTGGGTGGTTATCATGGGTTATTCCTTTACATAAATGAAAAAGGAACCTAACATAGACACAGCTTGTAAAGACCCAAACTAGCCTTCCTAACTGTGAGCATTTCCACAGCCTCCAAATTATCCTCTAATCACAATTACACATAAATATAAATGCACACACACTATCCTTCCTAGCTGGGAAAATTTCCCACGGCTAGGAGTTCCCAAATCATCCTCTGGTTGTGATTAAATACACACATATACACACAAATAAATAAGTAAAAAATAAATAATAAATTCGCTTAGGGAAAAAAGCTCAATATTTTCTCCATTATTTTTTTTTCTCTATCACAGCTGATACACCATTATGATTCCCTGAACTATTGCAGTACAGATCAGCATTGCAACAGCTTTTGGACACCACAGTTTTGCTACCCACGAGTGTAAAAACGCTTTGCGTGGCTGAGCTGTTATTTCAGTGACTGAGAAACGCTGAGGGATTGGGAAGGAGCAGTAAATAAACGCTGCTGGTGTAGAGAGTGGCCTTCCGAAAAGGATTTCAGGGTCGAATGCTGTCTGTGTTTACCCTGTGTAAATCAGGTGGAACTCCACTAAAGCTAATAGAGGTAGCCTGGTGTCAAGCCCACGCGGATAAAAGGATCAGGCCCTCTAAGCTTTAAAGTTATGAGTCTTTTCAAACTGCAGATCTACTGTCAACATTTCAGTGATTACTTATCTTTTTTTTTTTTTCCCCCAACACACAAACATAAAATAGTAACAAGATTATCAGATTAAAGAGCCAAAGAACAGCCAGTTTATTATACTCCTGCATCTAAAAACACTCAAATCTTATAGGTTTCCTTCCCACTCTGAGTCTTGAGGTGGGAGATCAGTATGTTTGTTTTAATTTGGTTTTATTTTTTTTTTGATGGCAGCCTAGTATGGCTATGTAGGAAAATAAAACAACCACAATATTATGAATTGCACAGTGCACTCAGCAAGAAAGAAACACTCCCAGACACCTAGAACAACCCTTCTGAACATTTCAACTTTAAAAAAAAATAAGTCTTTGCTTTCTTTCTGGAGAAGAAATGAGAGGACAAACAGAAGGAAAAGGACAGAGCTGTTTAAATCTGAAAATGTGCAAATGCTGCATTCCTTCTGGGAGAGGGAAAAAACTCCACAACCCAGCACCTCTGCACCAGTAGAAATTATTTAAATCAGCGATGGTTTGCGTTAAGGGTCTCGAACAGATTGCATAACTGTTGCACAACTAATGTGTACAAGTGTGTCACTAATTTAATTTTAATTTTACTGTATGAGTTTGTATAAGATCCCCCAGCTGTCATGTGCTCATCATCTGTCACAGAACTATCACTAAGCCATGCTGGGCTAAGACAGGATTATAAACGATGAACTGCCATGTGCTCTAAATCTTCTTATTTGCCTAGCCTGGAAGGTATGCCCTGCAAAATTTGATTGGCAGCGCGCTCTATTCTGTCAATTGACTTTGAAGGCCCCTTTCTATTGGCGCCGGCAGCGGGTCTCAGTGGCCGTATTGACTGTCACCTGCTGACTCCAGCACGTGCCTGACCCCGGCCCCGCGCCGAGGCTCCTTCCCGGCATCCCGGGGCCGGCGCGCTCCGGTGGCACGTGCGGCACACCAGGGCATATGGCTGGGTGCAGAATGGAGCAACTGAAGCCAAGCAGCCCCGCGCTGTTATTACGGCAGATGGGGGAAGCGTGGCATTCAATATTAAGACAGATGCCACCTCCTTATTCCACCTGTCTGGAACTTGGACATGGGACAGAATGAACTGTCTGCCTAATAATTAAGGAAACAAAGAGTGCATTTATGCAGCTCAGCAGAGCTCCGGCTCTGCGGCGCATGCACGGGAATAATTGTCGGCGATAACAATAAGGAAACGTAGAGCGGGGCTCATCAGATGTTCGGATACGTACGCACAATTACAGTAGGAAACTGTACTGTTCCCAGCTGCTTTTGTAGCCTTTTATTTAGGCTGGTTGTGTATTAAGTGAAACAAGTTGGCTGGCATTATTACTATTATAAATAACGCTTTAAAATTACAGTGAAGTTCTCGAAATAACAAAGCGCCTACCGTTCCCCCTAACAGTCCCCGCTGCTGTTGTGCTGTGCCCTTTCTTGCAAATTTGCTCTTTGCTTCTCAGTAGTCAACTGTTTTTGTAGCAGCCAGAGAGAAGAAAAACATTCCTTCCAGGACCACTATTATTTTCGCGTATTTTTACACAACAATTTGCCTCTTTCTTTGGCGTTGTTAAAAAAAAAGAAAAGATAACTGTGTGAAAAAGAAGGCCTGGCTGCTCGGCATTTGTGCCGTGCTACGTTTCTGTTATTTAATCCCGCTTAATTTGGAACCAATTATGGTTGGACCCGCCGTGCTTTGTGAGGGCAATGGTTGTGCTGGGGAGGGCTCGATCCTGCCTGGGTTGGAACCTGGGCTCGGGGTGGCAGCAGGGCAGGGCTGGTGGCACTGGCCACGCTGTGCCTCACATGGGTGCAGCCCATGCGCCCCCAGGACCCTGCAGAGTTTGGGGTTTGGGATTATGGTGTGGGCTCAATAAGCACCTCTGTGTTAGCCAGGCTTGGGTCTGAGGCCTCCCAACTGGCTGGCCCGAGGTGTGGACCCCATTTTCAGGGTGAATTTCCCTCTCCTAAGGGAAACCTTAACCACAGAAAAATCCAGTGCTGCTGCTGGCAGCACCAGTCTCCCCAGTGTGTATCTGCACAACCCCCCGAGTTCAGTGGAATTAGGTGCTTGCACACAAAACTGAGCAGGTGTGGGTGTGTTGGCTGGGCAGAGACATTTCTCTGTAGAAGCAATATGCAATTAATGCCTATGATTGAGGACCTAACGTAATCCAGGAGGTATTTTTAGTATCTACTTACCTACCTCCGACCCTCTTTTAAATGCCTTGTACTGATGTGATCACGCCCATCCTTAAATCTTTCTAATTAATTTTGTTCTCTTTCGACTGAATGAATTCAAAGGCAGCTTAAAAAAATCATCTGTGTGTCTGTCCTGGGATTTATCTGTAGATGGCAATTGGAATAGAGATGAATAAGTTGCAGAGAATGAAAATGCAGGAGCAAGTGTTAAGGGCATGTTTACTGTGTATACATTATATACAAGATTAAGGACACGCAGAGTGCCTATTGTCTCAGCAAGCCATGAAAGTGGGCTTTTAAGTTCATATAGATACATTTGTATATACACACTGGCAGATATTTATATAATCTCTATAAATAAAAACAAGTAATTGAATTTTTTAAGGTAGAAAGATCCCATGCACACCACAAGCAAAGCTTGGTTCTCACATTTATATGCATATGTAAATACATACACTCATTTAGACACATATATATTTAAATATTTACAGTAGAACGTGACTAATGAAACATAGATGAGTGTGTGTATTTAAATATACACACAGACAGGCATGCTGAACCTGCTGTAGTTCTGTAATAATTCTGTAATTCTGTAATCATAGGCTGTTCTGTATTTCTCTTTTCTAATTTATAACAGATGTATTTAAATCAGACAGCTCGTCCTCAGGAAAAAAAACAACTACCAGATGTATCAGACTCTCCAAAGCACAGAAATCACATGCAACAAATTGCAAAAAAGTAATCAAAGCCCAAACTTTTTTTTTTTTTGGTAGCAGAAAAGGCAGCATTAAAAAAGACACAGATACATATTACAAGATGAGGATCAATTTGAAAAGATCCCACAATATCTGTTACCAAGAGCTTTGTTAATCTTTAAAAACCTAGAATGATTATTTATACGGGAGCCGTGAATTAACCAGGCTCTAATAAATAGCTCACAGGCACGTGTGTCAAGATTGTGCTTTTTGTTTTTATATGTGTCTGCATCTGAGGGAGGAAAAAAAAAAAAAGGAAGCTATTATTTGTTGATTTTTTTCTGTAACAATTATTTCAAATTAAAAGCCCATCTGACGAAAGGCATATGGATGGAGAGGGGGTTCAGTCCTAATTGAACAAACCAGGACTCGTGAGGTTAATTACAGATATTAACGCTGTTGTTCTTCAGCTTCTTGCCCTCATGAAGGCTCCAGCTTCCAAATGACCTGGCTCCAACAATAAGACTCTCTTTAGCCCATTAACTAATTGATAAAAATGTGAGTGTTTAGAATGAGTCTAATTAAATCACCGAGCCTTACAATTACGAGTCCATTTGGTAGCTGTCGGGAGATGGGTAACCTCAGCTGGCATTGTAGGCGAATAAAAGATAAAAATAAAAGGGAGCTTAACCAAAGATCATTTTGAAAGCTGTTCATTTGAAGACAAAGTACACATTTGCCTGAAATGTATACATACACCACTTCAGACTAGCACAGTGTCTTGAAAAGAAAATGGAGCATTTAGCAATCATGATTTTTTTTTTTTCCAGTGCATGCATGAAATTCTCAACAGGCTGTGTGATGGAATGAGCTGCTTTTATAACCATTTCTGAGTTACAGGGAATACCCACATGCTTTGAGAGTGCCCAAACAGTTGATACCAGGTACCTCTAAGTTATTAACGATTTCTTCTCTCGCTTTTTCATAACCACAAACTCTCTGCAGGCTGACATCTCCCCGTTCCAATTCTGGTTGTGGCTGCTGCTGCAGGGACAGCCACCAGTTTTGAGGTGTGCCGTTGGTGACAGTGAGGCAGATTTGCTCACACACAACACAGGTGCCCTCGGTGAGGGAGCTGGAAAATACCTGGTGTGTGAAGGTTCCTGCTGAAGCCGTGCCTAATGTCCTAAGCATCACAGGCAATTTTCATCTCGCTGTGTCAGGCAGAGATTTAGATCTAAAAAAAGGATGGAGAGGTGGGTGAGGAGGTCTGCTGAAGGAACGGCTTCCACAGAAGGAATCCTAAACTGACAAATCCTTCACAGGTCAAAAAAGAAAACATGGAAGTTGCATATAACAAGAACCTATAATATCGAAAGAGGGATGGAGACGGTGACCAGGAATGAGGATGCACTGTCTCATGGCAATATCAACCAGAATGATCATCTGATAGGTTCCAAAACAAATGAATGAGGTCACTTTTTTTGCTGTTAAGCTGCTGAACTTACTGCCAAAGGAAGTTTTGGGTGCCAAAAGTTTAAATCATAAAGCTCCTAAACCAATCAATGGAATAAAAATTCATCCCAGACTAATAAACGCAAAGACACTGTCTTGGGAAGTCTCTGAGCTGCAGATGTCTGGAAAATGGAACAAAAGACAGGGGAATTTTCAGTGTCTGCCCTGCTCTTATGGTCTGTAGCCATTACCAGTAACAAGATACTGGGATAAACTGGGGTTTTTTTAGCTCACTCCAGGACTGCAGTTGGTAGGGTTTTAAGGTGCTCCAAAGTGAGTGGGCTGTAAAAAAGCACGTCCAGGATGGTGTCACAGGTACTCAAAGCAACTGGAAGGAGCTTTGCACAGCAGAGAGGGAGAAGACAAAGCTCATCTCGTCAGTGAACGATGGGGATTGTGCTTTGGACAATCTGAACTATGGCCAGGGAGTGAACTGCACTTATGGCATCTTTTGGCTCCCCACATCTCTCCAAGGCAGGTGGCTGGAATCCACCAAGGTTTGTCTCTGCCCAGTGATGAAATGGCCAGCACAATGATTTGGAGGTAGCCATGTGTGGACTGGGAGTCCCTTCCCTCAGGGGATCCCTTCTTGTTATTTCCCAGGCTGGAAATCTTAAAAAGCCAAATCACAGTAAGACAAGCAAATCCCAAACAAGTTTCTGTGTCAGTACAAAGAAATCCCCCTGCTTGCTGCCTGGCCTCTTCACTGACTGTCAAAACATAATTTTGAGGATATTCAGGGAACTTGGATGATGAAATAGTGGGAGGTGCATGGTTTGATCCCACAGAGTGCTACATATCAACATAAACACCAAACTCACTAAGTCACAGCTCTCAGGTGTCCTTGACTGCAAGTCCTTTCTGCACAAGCGGGGAAAATATCTGTGCTATGTTAAAAAAACAGGAGAAGAAGCCAACCCCTCATCTTCCTTTCTCACAGCCTTTCAAATCTTTCTTCCTTTGATGAGGAAGTGTAGCTCAAAGACTGTGGAATCACAGAATGGCTTGGCTTGGAAGGGACATCCAGTGCCAACACCCTTCAGGGACATCTTCCACTCTCCCAGGTTGCTCCAAGCCCCATCCAACCGGGCCTTGGACACTTCCAGGGATGGGGCAGCCACAGCTTCTCTGGGCAACCAAGATAAGCATTGATCCTTCTCTTCGTTTTTCTTCTCCTGCTTCCTCCTGTCTCCACATAATATTCTTGTAGATGCCTCTCCCCTCTTTATTTGTGGGAAAACTCCCCTTGATTTCCCAGGCTTTGGGTTCAGGTCCCACAGAGCAATGGGCTGTTAACGGAGATCCTTATCCAAGCAGGGCACCAGCCGTGTGGACACGGATCTGGGCTCAGATGGCATTTCAGGTGTTGCGAGGAGGCAAGGCAGAAAAGCAGACTTGGAGCTAGTCAGAGCTTAGTTCATTTCCGGCTTTATCGATATTTAACCAGTCTTGGACGGGGCCCAGGAGTGACTTGGCAGCCAGTTCAGAGCATGGAGCACAGGTGTGATATGCTCCTGCCAGTTTGCCTTGCTCCCAAGATGGGCAGCTGTGCTCTGCTGTGCTGGATGAGGCTTCCAAGCAGCCTTCCAGGGTAGCCCAAGGTAGGGCCTGCATCCTTAGATTAGCCTTGGAATGGCGGGGACAAGGAGAACCAGGGGAAGGTCCCAGAGAAATGAGATCTCCTGGGTGGACCAGAACGAAAGGGCAACTCTGAACACTGCTGCTGTTGGGGTACCCAGGAGAGGGGCTGCACCCGCTCATGAACGCCTCAGAGAGAAAAGGATGGGAGTCCTTTAATAGAGGGAGCAGGCGCTGTGTTCCAATCCTTCAAGGCTCTCTCCCTCTGCCAAGCACCAGGGCTTCTGCCTGCTCTGGATTGACCCTCAGCCAAATGGCAGTGATCCACAGCTCTGCCTCAGCCAGGCTTTAGGAGAGGGGGGAATGGCACAGCCAGGCAGGGGGAACTGAGGCACAGAGCTGGGGCAGCAGGCGGGGCCGTGGCACAGAGAGCTCCGCCGCCCCTTTGCAGGGAATTCACACATCTTTGGAGGAATATAAATGGCAAGAGCGAGTCTGGTGGGATGGGAGAAGCTGGGAAAGGAGGAGGTTCTGGTCTAGCTTCTGACAGAGTGGAGGGGTTGAGTTGAGACCCCTTGAGCTGCACTCCAGATGTCTGTGTGTGCATTGACACCAAGATAAAAATCTCTGCGAAACCCAATTAATTAGTCAAGAGATTTTGGTAGTTAAAAAACCTAAGGATTGGGGCTGGATGAAATGTATTTTTCCTATTTTTTCACCTGCCCAAACTTTCCAGAAATTATTTCACAGCAGGGATATAGCTTTTGATGAAAAGGAAAAATAGCATTTTTAGGAATGAGATTTTATGCCTCATTGTGAGGGCCAGCAGAGAAAAGAGAGGGTCTGTCAGCCCATGGGACACAGGCTGATATTTCCCAATTACTCCCATTTTCTTCCAGTGTTGAAGGCTATTTTCGAGTGGGAAGAGAACAACATAAAGTCCGACACGTTGTAAATGGGCTTTTGTGAAAAGCCTTTCAAGAGAGTGAAAATAAAATAAAATAAAGTAATCTAAACTGAAATAAATAAAAATTTAAAAATAAAATAAAATAAAATACTCCTGCAAGTGTGCTGGGTCAATCCCAAGGACAAATACAGACTGGTCAGAGAACGGACTGAGAGCAGCCCTGCTGAGAAGGACTTGAGGGTGCTGGTGGCTGAGAAGCCTGACATGACCCAGCCACCTGGAGAAGACAAGGCTCCAGGGAGACCTCTGAACCCTTTCTAGTGCCTAAAGGGGCTCCAAGAGAGCTGGAGAGGGACCTGGGACAAGGGATGGAGGGACAGGACAAGGCGAAATGATTTCCCACTGCCGGAGGGCAGGGGTAGATGGAATATTGGGAAAAAATTCTTCCCTGTGAGGATGGGAAGGCCCTGGCACAGGCTGCCCAGAGAAGCTGTGGCTGTCCCATTCCTGGAAGTGTCCAAGGCCAGGCTGGGGCTTGGAGCACCCTGGGATAGTGGAAGGTGTCCCTGCCCGTGGCAGGGGTGGAACTGGATGAGCTTTAATGTCTCTTCCAACCCAAAGCATTCTGTGATTCCACGAAAAGAGAAAAACAACCTGCTCTAAGAGATTTTCGGAGTTAGGTAGTGGACTGCTGCAAGAATTGGTGCCTGGAACACCATCCTTTTCCTATTTCAGGAATAACCCCATCCTTAAACCTCTCATATCCCTTCCTTCAGACCTCCCATGCAGTTCCCCCTCTACACAGCAACAGCTCCCACCTGACTCCTGCTCTGCCACGCCACTCCTGTCACCAGCGTCACAGCTCTGGTGGCTGAAACGAAGGCACTGCAGAGCAGAGGGCTGGCATGAAGGCCGGCCACTCGGCAATCTGCCTTGTCCGAGGGAACTCGAGGAGTTTCAGCTTGATTGGATTTCATCACCTAGGATCACACAGAGGATTGTGTCACAGGAGTCAGTGGAAAAGCACTAAAACAGAGGAAGAAACATAATACAGCTCAGCCACTGACTGAATCTCAGCCACGGAGCTGCTAAGAGAAGACACCTCCTGCACAGTAAAAATGTCACTGTTTTCCAGGCAGAGGGCATGTAACACAGGAGGCTGAAGGACGGGTGTGTGCAGGGGGAAGTGAAATAATTTAGAAATGCCTGCAGCAATATCTGATTTGAAGCCCTACCCTGCAAGTCACTGTTTCAAAGATAAAGAAACTACTCACAAATATGAAGTTCCAGACCTGGGCACATCTGGCACAAGGGCAGGGTAATAAAGAAATGGCCCATTAAGGAATGAAATGCTTGTTTAGCATCGACCAGGCCTCCTGCTTTATCTCAGGACTTATCAAAGTAATTGCTTGGTAACATACTAAACAAATATTAGTGTGTATTCCACCGTAGGTCCAGGGGAATGAAGAGAACAAGTTTCAATTTTAAGCATCACATCACATCCTCATCCTGTAGTCAACAGAGGTCGTGAGCGGGTAACACTGGTACGTCTTCAAACTACAAGATTCAAGGGTACAGATCAGAGAGTTCCACATTTATATTTTAGGGGTTCTTATACCCTATTACCCTCACAGAACTGACCAGCTTGAGAAAATACTGAATACAATGTCTAGATACGTTTAAAACCATTTAAAACCAGTTTCCCTCCATCCACTGGCCAAAACTGACTTGTTCCTGACTTAACTTTCAGAGATAATCAGCAAATTTCAAAATCTTGGGTGAGGTTGGCACAAAGACTTTTAGAAAGCCTTATTTTGAACCTGTCAAAGGCAAGGAAGCATTGAGAAAATCCTTTTCAGAGGTAGATGTAAGTTGATTTAGCTATGGGGAACAGATAAGCACGTGCTGCACGCATAGGCACACACACACAAGTTTTGAGGTATAAAATATTCTCCCAGCAAGTCCAAAACACCTTCTCCTGCTCTGTGCAAAAGAGGAGAAGATCCAACCAGCCATTCCTACCACACAGAAACTCTGCAGGCATCTGCTCAGGCTTTAAAAAAAATCTCTCCCTTGGTTTTATCTTTTCCTCCTTATGTGGGAGCCCCATCCCACTGCTCTGCTGCAGTGGGTCGCTGCAGCAGCTCTGTTTGCCTGCAGGCCTGCCCATCTGCCTCTGAGAATCTAGACTTGATCACAAATGTATTTTTAATGCATTGGTGAAAGCATTTACTTAAAATTATCTCATTTCCCCTCGGGGAATTTTCAATTAAACAAACACATAATAATTATTTCCTTTAATTACTCATCTCTGCCTACCTGGAGCTAGGGCTCCTTTGCCCTGTTACACATCTGAGAGCTGTCAGATTGATTCATTAGTATTTATTTGTTTCCTATTTCCAGACCATAGAGACATTCCATGGGCATTTAAGGAAGTGCTGCCGATGTCAAAGGGAATTTTTTCTCTTGACGTGGACGGCTCAGTCTCTGTGCAGTGTTTGGGAGCCTTTCCCAGTGCTGGTTGCAGCAGCTGTGGTGAATCACCAAGATTTAAAGGTGGGACTTTTATCTTCAAGGCTTTCCCTCACTGTCCCCCCCCCCTTATCAAATATCAAACCCTCCCTTTTACTGTGTGTCAGTGAAGCTTGCCCCAGGTGGGGGAGATGGGAGAAGGTTGATTTTTACAGTTTGGCTCCCCCAAAATAACCCATTAGCAATGCTAATTACTCACACCTGTCCTACTCGGTGACCCCTCCAGCCCTGCCCAAACACAGCCAAAGTTCTGGGGGTTTTATCCATCTCCACATCCCCACAAAGCTCCTCACAAAGCTCTCCACATCTCCTGAAACCTGCTGATTTTCCCTGGGGAGCAGCACACAGACGGTCAGCTGGCATGCAAACAAGAAAGGCCCAGAAAATACCTCTTATGCCAGCATTAATATGACGAATATACTAAATTATTTTTAATGAAACCATGAATTTCAAGCTGGATCTTCCACTCCCAGCCCTACCCATTGCCCCTTCAAGCCTCACCAGCTCTCATCTGCCCCTTTCCAAACTCCCACCCAGACCCTGTTGTGCTCCTCTTGTACAGTTGTGTATTGCTGCCCCAAGGAGGAGGGCAAATAAAATCAATCTCCCTTATGATGCTGAGCAGCCTCCAGCACTGGTGAATCAGGAAAAGGCTCTGTGACTTTTGCCTCCCACAGAATCCTCTCAGCAGGAAGGAATCCAGGTTGAGTTGTTTGTTCTTTAAAGCTGAGTTCAGGACCTGAGTGTGATGCAGACATGGAGAGAGAGCTTTCTCGTACCAAAGGAAGCAGAAAAAAAAAAATCTCCCAAGTATTTCCAGCCCTTCAATCACATCCTAAACTACTCTGTATTTGCTCCCTGGCAAATGCAGCACTGAAACAAATTTTCTGAGGCACCAAAATTACCTGGTGAAGGAACCTTAATGTCACCATGGGGCTAAAAGCACTTTCCCACATCAATGTATCTAAAGAAATTCTGTTAGAATTCAGTCTCAACTGAAGAAGTGTGAGTTTCTTCTACAGTGATCACAAATAACCTTTTAAAAACAATCCCCTCACCAAAAAGGGTCAAAATGCTTCTGCAGATAATTTGGTGAGGTGTGGATTTTTTTAGTTTTTTGGGTGTTTTTGTAAAGTCATTTGGCTGCCTTCTCTTTGAAACAACATCAGCCTTCGTTAAAGCAAGGGTCCCAAAACTGTTTTCCAGTTGAAGAAATGTCATGCAAATCTATGTGAACAGAAAATCCTGGCAGGGAACAGAAAAGAGGAGCATCATCTGCAACAACCAGCCATCCCATCCCAGGTGCTCTCCAGGAATAAAGAAAGGTGCCATGAACAGAACATTCCGGAGGCTTTACAAATAAACTTTCAGTAAACACGACTGAAGGGCTCACATGTGTGAGGCCACTCATGTCTTAGGCATTTGCAGGATCAGGGCTTACAGAACCAGGACACAGGGGGAGTTAGAAGATAATTATCCAAAGAGACCTACAATAAATATCTGTGGGCCAAACAGCACCATATGCACTGTATATTGATTTGGTAGTAAAGGGATTACTTGAGTGGTAGTGTCTATCCTGTATATTATTCAAATACAACAGATGGGAAATTGGCATGCCATGTAAAATACAAAATTCAATATTCACCCAAGTGGGCTGATAAATTATCATAAACCATTTATGAATATCCCTCAACCATGAAGCCTAATAATAAAATAAAATTAAAAAACGCAACTCTCAGCCCAGCTCTATCAAACGGCAGAGACGGAGGCGTGTGCTGGAATAAGGGCCCTGTGCTGTCATCCAGACTGAGCCAAGGCTGGGTCTTCTTCTGCACAGGGTCCCACCAGGCCCAGGAGAAGGTCCATCACTACCAGTGATAAAAGTAGGAGTGCTTGATCCCATCCTGAAGAGGAATGTCATCATGAGAGAGGCTGGCACGAGCTGGGAGGTTTAAAAGAAATAAAGAAAGAAATAAAGAGGAGAGTATTTTCACCCACTGCTTTTCATGAGCAGCGAGTAAACCAGGCAAACCAGAGCTGTTGGACTGAATGGGAGTGGGAAGAAGATTCAGCAGCCCTGGACAAAGACATTGGCTTAATGAAAGCACCATGACTACAGGATTCACGCGGAATATTTCCCCCAAGGCAGCCAATACTGCGCAGTGCTCTCTGATCACCCCTCAGCCTGCTGAAAAGGCTGCTAAACAGAGACTTCAAAAAACAAATCTCTAGCAAGGGATAGCATCATCTTCAGCCTTCTTTCCAAGCAGATTCTTTCTGACAGTGGTCATCAGGTGGGCAATGACAGACACTGGAATGTTTGGACACTGGGTATATTTTGGATATCAAAGCCAGGTTAAAAACAAGCCTGCAGTCCCCAGCGACCTACTGGGCTCTTCACATTCCTACAGAGAAGGGGCATGGAAACCAGTTTTGGCCTACTTTGAACCCCACAAGCATGGATCATACAGAAATTAAGAATTCGGAGCAAGGAAAATATTTGGAAGCCCAAAGGAGGTTGTTCTCCGATCAAAGCAAGCTTTTATCCTGGCTGCGTGGGGATAAAATTCACGAGGACAAATTTAAAATGGAGGACAGTGATGAGGAGAGAAGGGAGGCTTGAGCATTGCAGCTTCAAGAATCAACCTCAGCTATTCTGGCTGGAAAACAGGGGGAAAGAGCCTCTGCCCAGAGGGCAGAATTCAGCACCATGTCCTAATGACCAATTTCTGTCTCAAAGAGGACAGCTCACACCGGGTCTTAAGTGGGCAGCCCAACTGATACATGAAAATTAGGAATATCCTCTGTCTTCCTTCTGTTAGTTTAGATGCCTGATAGACTCTTTTGTCTAGACTGAGTTATTGCCCGTTCCTGATAAACCTATCTGTAAGCTGTTAAGAGTATTGACAGGAAGTTAGCCAACGTGGCACCATCTGGACCAGTCTAGCCAGTCCCCATGACCATGGCTAAAGATGACCCTGCCTCAGGGTTATTAATCAGAAAAGGAAAAATTACCCCCCCTCCAGACACACGGCTACCAGTGAACCATTCTAGAAACAATAATAATAAAACTGAAGGTCTCTAAAGGTCTCATTCTCCAGAAAACAAGTCCTTTGGGAATGCTGTGTGTTTGTTCTGAGCTATGTGTAGTTGCATCCAGAAAAGGTATCTAGAAAAAATAAAAAAATAAATAAAAAATCTTATTGTGAGTAGTCCTGGACTAGAAAAAAAATTAAAGGCTGCTTTCACCCACAGACAAGATTTTTAGAATGAAGCGGAAATAATTCAGGAGGAATTTATAGTAAGGGGATTAATCCTCGAATGACACACAAAAATAAATTACCTGATTTTTTTTTCGCATTTCTTATCATCCAGTAGCCTTGTTCTGCTTTCTTCTTGAAAGAAATGCCACCTGTTAGATCACCAAAATATGGATTTATCTCTCGGTCTTTGGAAAAAACAAGCCCACTTGGTTTTGTTCTTCAGAGATCAATTCAGTGTTGCGTCTTTGCACTTAACTGCTCTGTCTGTAAACCGGCACATCTAAAAAGTGTCACACTCACATGAA
This sequence comes from Rhagologus leucostigma, assembly GCA_013397725.1. Classification (NCBI taxonomy): domain Eukaryota; kingdom Metazoa; phylum Chordata; class Aves; order Passeriformes; genus Rhagologus; species Rhagologus leucostigma. Next base: position 466,062 of record VZTD01003380.1, on the reverse strand, counting down.
TAAGATTCCTCTGCTGAAATCATTGCAATCCTATGGTACAAATGCTTCTGCTGTTAAATTCCAAGAATTTAGGGGATGACTAGGCTGGGAGGCTGGAATTGCCTCCCTGGTTTTATCGCTGACCTGCCCTGTTAGCCAGGACACTTCTCTCAGGTTTTATGTCTAATTCCCTACATTTTGCCTGTTTCGCCTATAGGGATCACACAGCCCTTGAGGATCTCTGTGCCCCAGTCTCCAGTGGGGCCAAAAATCCCTGCCCATAAGATAATCAGCAACTGCACATCTCATTATAGGTGTGTGTGCTTGCTCCGTCAGCGGAGAGACAAGGGAAAGGGAAAGGTGCGGGTGCCCTTCCTGGCTGTGCAAGAGGAAACAGGCAAAGAGACATCCAGAGTCACCTCTTGAATCCATCCCCCGTGATAACAGAGCTGGGCAGGGCTGTGATTCAGAGCATTTCACTCCAATACTTAACAGACACAAAGAGACATCACAGCAACTTCTCACGATGATCAGCCTTGGGGGGAAAATCTGATTCGTGCCTACAAAACATCTTCTCTAGCAATCACATAAAGCAATTATTTGGGATTTCATCCTTTTCAAGCCATCTCTTTCCTCCTTCCACTTTTCTTCTTTGCCCAGCACACGAGAATCACCAGATTATCAACACAGAACACCACCAGAGACCCTCTTAAATCCGTGGTAAATGAGTGTCCTGACTTTCAAGACCCTGCAGCTGTCCCTGCTGATCCTGCTTAGTCTAAGGCAAAGACCTCCATGAAGCTGCTCTGCTCCTCTTTTAAACACTGGCTTGAACTTTGGGACCTTTGGGCCATGGGCTGGATATTTGTCTTTGTTCTCTGCACTGGGGGTGCGGAGCAGAGTAGCCGCTGGCACACTGCTGACCTCAGTTTCTCATCCTGTGCGCACGAGAATGGGAACCTGGCCCATTCTCCATCCTTTCTGAGGTAACGCCATCCCAAACCCATGCTTTGGCCACTGGTTTTCCTGCCACCTTTTTTTTTTTTTTACAATAAGGATTTCGGGCTGTGGACTTCCACTGTCTCAGTTGCCATGCAAACTGGGTCCTTCTCATCCTCCCAAGAATAGAAACTTCCACCTGTAGCATTCAATTAGCTTTCAGATGCCTGATCACATCAACACAGGCTTTTCTCACACCCCCATTACTTTAACATTCGCTTTACAAGTGACAAGCAATGCCACTTTTGTAGGTGTGTAGGCTCTTGCACCCCGAAGTAGCAGGGCACTGGTGTGCCATTACTATAATTAAGAAATAAAGGATGATTCAGTGGAAAAAGAGAGGGAAAAAAAAAAACCAGACAGAAAGACAGAGAAGCCCCCTGCAACATAATTGGTCACTGCTATGAATCTTTACTCAGGGGACAGATAGCACGACCAGAGGTAATAGCTTACACACGTATTCTTGAGCTGTGCAATAGATGGAAAAGTGTCCCAGATGGATTGGGCAGGGGCTTAGTTCCGGGATTATGATGAGACAGTGGGTAATTATTGAGTGGCATTGCCTCAGCGCTGATTATATCTGCAAGCTTGTTCCTTTCCTTCAGAGGAAAGCATTGATAAAGATAAACCATGCTGCTCTATGTCCTTCATGTAGCACAAAACAACACATTTCAATCTAACAGGATCAGGTCTCCACTTTGATCACAATCTGTTACCTAGATGTCTTTGCAAATTAATCAGCCCTGCTTGTTTAGCTCCAGTCAGTTTGTACTGCTAAATTAATAAATGTACTAGGAGCAACAGAATACATAATTAAATTCTACAGTTTAATCTCCACATAATAATTTTGACCTTAGTCTGGGGCCTCTGTTATAGCCGGCAACACATTGAATAGAGGCAGACCTTGCAATGCAGCTTACACTAACAATCTACCTTGAATGATTACGCAGGGGCACCGCGATCAAGAGCTACTAAAATCAGAGGAAATTAGGAAAACAAAATTGTGGCCGCGGCTTCTGCCTATAGAAAATAAAAGAGAGTTAATGCAGCACAAGGGCACACCTACCTCAAAAATTACAGAAAAATGCTCTGCCTTGGTTCAGTTAACCAGAAACAGGCATTTTGTATTTCCAGTATCTGCATCAAACGCAGCCCAGATGAGCAGAGGATGGCTTATGTTCTTCCCAGGAACACTTCCAAACTTTTGGGAGAAGAACAGGTTGTGCCATGGAAGTGTTTTCTGTGCTGGCCTTATCAAAGACAACACCATTGATTTATCACAGCTGTTCAATATATCTGTATTTAGTGAACACCTCTCTCCCATATTATATACAGTTTATATTTAAATCTGTTCTCTTCCCACTAGCGGGAATTCAGGAACTGTTCCATGCATTTTCTGCATCTACATCAGCTGCAAAATAACCCAAAAAAGATCAGAGATGTCAGAGATTGTTTCAGTAACAGAGAGAGATACCCGCTGAACCCTCTGCTCACAGAACTCTATGAGGAAGGGGCAGGGGGAACAAGGGAGATTTACCTTCAACTTGCAGTCTGCAAAGGTTGTGCTCTAAGGCGCTCACAAAATAACCCTTGAAAAGGGAGTTGTAGGTTAAATGTCACTGTTGAAGGCTCTGCATCCGCACTGCACCTTCATGGGCATCCACAATCGCTGGCTGAGCAGATCCATCCACCTCTGCCTTCTCTACAGACACGGCAGGTCATGGGTACGTGTTCAGCTGCACTACTGACAACCAGCACAGCCAGGCTGACATCCTCATACTTGGCTCATCTGCGAGCTCAGGACTTTTCCGTGAGGTTTCTGACCTGCCCAAAAATTGTGCCCAAAAATTGTGCCCAAAAATCACTGAGAACCCTTGATTTTGACTGGTTGTTTTGGGGCCAGCAGACCGGAGGCACCAATGACCTAATGGATCATTAGAACTTGTTCCTGTGGTACAGAGCCCTGTTATGAATAAGAAACTGAAACACTTGTTTTGAAAACCAGCACACTGAAGAAATAAAATCAGAACAACAAGGAAAATATCTGGTAATAATCGTTATTATGCATTTCCTTTAAAATATTTAGATTAAAACCCAGCTAGCTGCCTTAATGCTTTGTGATTCAAGATAGCATCAGCAGCTTAAAAAACAGTTCGGCAGACAACACTTTGCAGACCACATGAGCAGTACAACATCTGATGGAGCTTGGACTCTGTCTAAGACCTCGACAGTGCTAGCTGGCACTAGAATCCTTCAAAGAACTGAAGGCAAATTGTGCTATTATTTACACAACTGTAAAAAAATTCAGTGCTATAGGTCCAAGTGTGAGCAATATTCAGAGAATTCAAAATAATTTGACTTTGGTGGTCAAACTCTCGAACTGCGTGCAATAATGGCATGGGACAGCGTAGAATTACAGCTGGCAGTGGATGCTCTTCTTGGACATGCAAGTTCTCTCCTGCAAGCTCTGAAAAGTCTCCGTGCGCTCACAGTAGCACAACTGTGGCCAGAGATGATGCATTACAGGAACATATTTTGACTCAAAATTTATGGCGCGTGTCTGTTTACCATTCAGCTCACTGTCCTTCTCCAGCAGGTACCAAGGTCTAGAAGTAACTCACTGCAGAATGGGGTAAAGGGGTGAACTGGAAACTGGTTGGGTCAGATAAAGGTTCTGGGAGTTCCCAGCCCATAAAAATGTATTGGTCTAATGGGAAGCAGCAGTAAGGGGCAGACTCGTAAAATGAATCGTGAAATCATAGAATCCTTTAGGTTGGAAAAGCCCTCTAAGGTCTCCAAGTCCAACTACTCCCCCAGCACTGCCAAGGCCACCACTAACCCATGTCCCCAAGTGCCACGTCCACATCTTTTAAGCCCTCCCAGAAATGATGGCTCCACCACAGCCCTGGGCAGCCTGTGCCAGTGCTTGGCAACCCTTTTGCTGAAGAAATAATTCCTAATCTCCAGTCTAAACTTGCCCTGGCACAACTTGATGCTGTTCCTTCTTGCAAAAAAAAAAGAAGAATCACAGTGCATGAGAAATGGCAACAAAACCTGCTGAAAGATAACAGAAAACCAGACAAAACCGCTGTCACTAAGCACCTAGGACAAAGCTTGTCCCTCCTGCATGGGACTAAGGGAACAATCCTCCACAATCCCTGAAGTTCTTGTGAAGAATTTGGATAGATGGATACATGGAGTCAGTTATGGCCTAGCACAGAGGGCCTCATGAGCAAACACAGATGTCCAAAATGGAGATGTCTCTCTCCAAGCTATTTATCTGCAGCTCCTGTCAATAAATGGAGTGAGAGAGGAAATCCTAGAATCTGATTCTTCTGATGTCCACCTTAGTCACCAAAGCTCAGACAGTTCCTGTGTCTGGGCTGAGCTGGCAAATGGCTCTGTGTCTCGATCCTGGTTTGTTGCCTGTCAAATCCACATTGTTCCTTGGGGCCGCTCTCACAGACCACTGTCCCCAGGTGCTGCATGCCAGGGAGATAACAGAGAATCACAGAATCACACAGGATCAGTTGGGTTGGAAAAATAGCTCTGAGATCATCGAGTCCGAGCTACGACTGAACACCAGCTTTTTCAACCAGACCATGGCAGTGAGGGCCACCTCCAGCCCTTCCTTAAACACCTCCAGGGATGGAGATTTCACCACCTCCCTGGGCAGTCTATTCCAATGTCTAGTCACCCTTTCTGTGAAGAAATTCTTTCTAATATTTGACCTAATCATCCCCTGGCACATCTTAGGACTGTGTCCTCTTGTCCTGCCCCTTGTTCCCTGCAAGAAGAGCCCAGTTGCCCCTGGCTGCACCTAGGCAGAACGTCCCCCCTGAGCCTCCTTTTCTCCAGGATGAGCCACTCCTGGTGCTCCAGACCCTTCCCCAGCTCCTTTCCCTTCTCTGGACCTGCTCCAGCCCCTCAATGTCCTTCCTGAACTGAGGGGCCCAGAACTGGACACAGCACCCAAGGTATGACCACATCAGTGTCCAGCACAGGGGAAGAATCACTTCCTTAGTCCTGCTGCCACATTATTCCTGGTTTGAGGAAGGAGAAGGACTGATCTGACAACTCCAAACCTGGAGCACTGAACTGCTCCTCTGCACAGAGACCTGTTGATGGTAAATTTGCATGGTGGTTCCTGCATCCCCGATCTCACAGCCCGATCACCACGCAGCTCTCAAAACATCACCCCCTGCACTCAGTGTTTCTCTTGTGTTCATCAAGCCTGGATATTGGTGTGATAAATAAGGCAAAAAGCAATATTGTAATAAATTAATTTATTTTACAGCCCTTCATACCACAGAAAAGCATAAATCACCCTACAATAGCCATGTCTCAGGTCTTGTAGCATAATCAAATACAGTATTTAACACGATTGTGTTATTTTTCATGTGTGCTCTATGTAAAGAGACACAAACCACCCTCCTCCTTGCACTGTGTACATGCAATAGTCACAGAGATAGGAAATAATCAGAGAATATTCTGATCTGGAAGGGACCCACAAGAATCATCATTTATCTTATTTATTAAAACAACATTATGCATTATAGAAGGATGACTAGGCAAGCTTTGTTTTAAACATCTATAAGAACAGCACCCATGCAACTAATTTATTTATAGCTTACAGTTTATATTAGCAATTACTACTAAGCAGAAGCAAAGCACACTCAATTTAAATCCTCATATTTTTCAAAAAAAAGGAAGAAGAAATGCAAAAACAGAATTAGGAAGAAAATTTACTGTTGTTAAAGAATAAATAGACAGGCTTTTTACATTGAAAGGACAATTCAAGCAATCAGCCCTGCTCACCATTTATATCAATTATAAACTTAAAGATCGTCTGGAATATGGAAATCTCTGGAGGCCAGGAGTATTAAAAATATTATGCAGAATTGTCATGCACTATTCTTAAAAAATAAACTCCAAACCTGTGCGTAATGTGGGAGCAGATAAGCATTTGCAGTCAGGTTGTTGATCCAAAGAGAGTAATTAAAGAAGGTGAGGTCTAAACTTGTCAAAGTCATTTTGCCCTACTTTCCTATTTATAGGTTTCAAAATGGAAAAAGCCTTCAAAAGGATTTGCATCCTAGCTTCCCTCTGTAAGATCCTTCTGCAAGAGATTTGAGAATTAGCTGCTGTGCCTGCAGTATATTAAAATCTTTGACAGCCATCCACTTGGGGAATCCCTGGGAAAAAAAGAAACAACACACAAAAAAATAACCACCTCACTTTGCTTCAAAAGGTTCACCGTGTCACTAGAAAGTGGAGAATAAATCACCGTTCTTCAGAATTGTTCCTGGGGCTTTTCCACTCCGGGAGGCCCTGCAGTGGGAAGGGCGTGGAAGTGCAGCCTCCCGCACCTTGTCCTGCTGCCCACCTGGTCTAAAGGTGTCTCCCTGCCCCTGGGCCAGAGCAGGCAGGAGAGAGAAGGGCCACTTCCTTCTCTCTCAGTGTGGTTTGGTTGGGTAAGGAATAGATCCGGTCATCTTTCCGGTCTCAGCGTCACGGAATCCCAGCATGGTTCGGGTTGGAAGGGACCCATCTCATTCCACCCCGTGCCATGGGCAGGGGCACCTTCCCCGATCCCAGGTTGCTCCAAGCCCCGTCCAGCCTGGCCCTGAACACAGAAGTGCTGTAAAAAAACTAAAAAACACAAGTTTCAAACATCTCTCACAGAAATTCGCTTGAAAATACAAGACAGTATTGAGGTTCTGCTCTGTTAAAGACAAAACATTGTTGGGTGAAATCTCCTCAACTTTTTTCTGCACCAGGAAATTTTAAACCTTCTTTAAACTCAAGGCTCTGCAAGACAATCTGGTGACATACCACATACCTGGTGGTAATGTGTTGAAATGTGCTGACAGAAATATTTTACATGAAAAAGAAAACAAGTTTTTAACCTTGAAAGCTGAAGAAATTGACATTTTTGTCATTCAATATTTTTGACAAAACCTAGGGAAGTCCATCTTAAAAAAATTTAAAACTGCAATCCTGATTAAAAAAAAAGAAAAAAGAAACTACTTGAGTGCAAATTGTTCAATTGCCACATTCTCAGTTATGAAAAACTTGCTTTAAATGGACACTTTAAACATCGAGTTTTCCACTTATCACAGAAAAAGAAGTTTTCTTTGAGTAGGTCTCCAGTAGACGAGGTCTGTGCTTTTTAAAATTGACAACTGAGCCTTGCTTTGCCCTGTGACTTTGCAGCTAAAGGCAGCCTCTGGCTCCAAATATATTCTTATGTCCCATAGGCAAATGAGGAAATATTCAGTGGGCAGACAGGTATGTGCTGTGGGGGACACCATGTTATCACAAAACATAACTCTTCCCCTCCACTTATCTCAGCTTCCCTGTGCCACGCCATGAAAAGGCAGGGAGTTATCAAAATCTGACATCACATCTCTGCAAGCAGATAAAGAGCACAGCTAAAGTGATGAAAATTAAAACATTTTGGGCAAGCTCAGGGAAAAGGAAAAAAAAAAAGCTGACTCATTTTCTAAACCGTTCCAGTTATTTGGAAAAATAAGTCAGTGAATGGTTTTGCTTCTCTCTTGTTCATTCACTCAGATTTCCCAGTCATCATTACAAAGTTTGAGCGTTTCTCATCACAAGGATTAAAGGTGAGCTGACACGGGCATATGTCATAAAAGAAACTGCTTCTTCTGCCTTGGCACTTTACAATCCTGAGAGACAAGCAATGCTTAAGGAAATGTGCTTTTTATGCCCACAGTGATCCTGCTGAAGAAAACATCAGTGGAAAGTGTCATTTAGATAATTAAAAGTGAGAACTAGCAGAAACAGCATCCAGAAACATACAAAAAATATAAAATTTGCCCAGGGGCCTCTTCTGTTATTCTGTTTGTGATTTTGTGGACCAGATTTTTAGCTGAGTAACACGATGCAAGTCCACCCACAGCCAAGAGTAAGCTGGTTTGCAACAGCTGAATGTTTAGTCCACCAGCTTTATGGCATTTTAAACTCCTCCTTTGAATTCTCCCATTTTTTCCACTTCTATCAACCTTCCAAGAGAGCATTCATCCCACCACACCTTATCTACAAAGGGCTCTGCAGAAGATATGACCCTTGAATGCTGACTGGGATGGATCAGGAGGAAAGGCTGGCTGGCTTGCTACCCTTAAACTGGTTTAGCTATTTTTTTTTTCCTCTCTTAAATTCTAGCCTAAATTATCCGAGAGGGAAAACCAATGTTTTAGGAGTGGAAAACACACTCTCCACTATGTATTAATGCCTCTAACAGGAGATATGTCCCCAAACCCAGTCTCCCCAACTTGAGGTTTAAATGAGCCTTCAAATGACATCTCGTTTGCTGCTTCTGCATGGCTCCCACCACCTCCTCACCTGTTTGCAGAGGTGCAGAGCCACCGACTTTGCAAGTGTGCCACATCCCCTAGATCTGGCCAATAAACACAGTACTTTTTACCCCAAAATACCACAGGTACCCCGACTCAGGAGCCCAAGGCTCTGCAAGGCAATCTAGTGACATACCAGTGGTAATTGTTCTGACAAGGACCCTCTGAGCAGTGTCACTGGAGGTGACAGCCACTGGCAGTCTCCAGCTTAGCAGCAAGGTCACCAGGGGAAAGGCAGTTTCCACTAATGCTGTCAGGCAGAGCAATTGTAGGCAAATCTTTCTGCTCCCGAGTGACCACCAGCCTGGAGGGCAAGAGATGGCAGGAGGAACGACAGATAAAGCACGACGCTTAAAAAGGTCTGGTTTTCCTTCTAAAATGAAAAATGAAAAAAACCCCCAAAAAACAAAGCAGAAAATAAGGAGAAAAGGGTTGTTTCTTTATCATCGTTGGTAAACTGGCAAATCCCTGGGCCTAGAGGGCCTCTGTGGAAGCAAGTGGGACCTGCATGGAGACCCTCCTCCATCCCCATGTCCTGCCCTTGCGCCCGGAAGCCAAGGTTATCACTCCTGACCCCTTGCAAGTGAATAGGTGGGGGAAATGGCCAGTTCTCTGCTCAGGGAACTCAGCACAGCTCCCTGCCCAGGGCAGAGCGTTTGCCTTCTCTGCACACGCAGGAATTCGGGTCTGCCTCGCATTGCAGCAGCTGTATGGGTGCCAATGTTAAAGAGACATTCATTTGGAAAGAGGATACTCTGCAAACTGATATGCAAATAAAAGCCATCAGCAAAGAGATGCAGCAGCCAGGAATGGGGGCTCACACTCACATTGTGTGCTCTCCAAGTTCAGCGTTTCCCTGACCTGACCTTCCCTGGAGGTACCACTTTGCCCAACAGGTGATGTTCGACTCGGTGGTCGCGAGGTGACAATGTGCCAGGAATGGGAAATTCATATCATTTGTATTCCTTTTCCTCTGCTATTCTGAGGGTTGAAAGGGCCACCATTTTAAATTTAATTTACAGGGTATACCGTCTATCTGTTGGAAACACGAGGAAGCAGACCTTGTCCTAGTATTTATCAGACACATGCCGCCCATCTGCTTGAGCTGGGTCGAGGAGGATTTGCTGTTAATCCTTCAGACCCATCTGCAGGGGGTTCAAAATGCTGACCAGAAAGCTAGACAAGATGAGGTTTATTTAATTAAAAAAACTGCTCCGGAGGTTACTGGAAATCACTCTGAAGAAGAAATAGCTTTTGATCATGTCACTTCTAGGGAAGGCAGGAGGGGAAGGGGGGATGGGGGAAGGCAGGCAGAGTTTTGCGTCAAAATAACACCACGGCTATCGGTAAATAAATAAAACGACAGAGCTGCACCAAATAAACCTGTTCCCATGAGGGGACATTTCTATCTACCTGTTACATCAAATGCAGGAAAAACTAAGCCCCCACTCCAGCTTGGATGTTTCGCCACCACATTGCAGGGCTTGGCCTCTAATCTGGGCAAAGTATGAAAGGCAGAAATTGGGTTACTCGTGCACGCACACGCCCGGGCACACACACACACTCACTAATCTGCAGGTTTGTTTGCATGGAGCCGAAAAGGAGGCACACACAACCTCAAAAACAACTCCGAAACCTGCAGCACTTTAAAATCTGGCATTTCTTATTTGCCTGCTTTTGGGGAGAAGCGCAAGTTTCTGAGGAAGATGGTTAAGCCTGAGCTTTATTGCTTTAACGTTTAATTGCTGCTTTTCATAATCACTGTTCAAGATCCATTTATGTGGAAGTGAGAAACAATAAAATCTCATCTCCATTTGCTCTGCTGAAAACGGACATCTGTTAGTAACAATATTAATTCTAATGAAATATTATGTACACAACTGGTTTCATGCGGTGCTGCTGTTTGGGAGAAGTGGCTTTTCGTGGGAATAATCCTTATTCTTCCAACTCCTGATTGTTATTTTATGGCAATATAACGCATGACAATTCTCAAAGTAGCTCGGACAGAGAATTTGCCCCTGCCTCTCCCAGGGCTCTGTTCCTAATCAGATTCCTGTACAGCGGTTACACAATAATTTTCTTTTTGTTTTATGTTGTTTGGGGTTTTTTTCTTCCTAAGCACAAACATCCTCAGGAAAAAAAAAAAAAGCACAGAGGCAGAACTGAGCACCAAGAACAACAGGCAGCAAATCGCAATATTCCTGACAATAAACAGTGAAACGGGGTCTGGCATTGCTGGTCCTGTACCCAGCACACCGGTGAAATACAGCTCCATCTAGGGACGAGGTACATTCATCCTGCAGAAAAGATGGATTTTGGAAACCAGCACCGGGAACAATGGGGAGATCTCATTCTCCTGCAGAGTGGCAAGTAAAGATTCATGCTGCTTGGGATCAGATAGCAAGAATTGTGCTTTGTGGCTGAAGATAACCTCTGAGCAAAGTAACTTTATCTACAGCAAATTATTCCTTAGCTTCCCATTGCAGGATTTGCTTCACCTTAGTCTGAAGCAAGTGGTGCTGGCTACTATCAGATAGACGGGTAGAGGGATGTCTGCTTTGATTTAATAGAGAAGTTCCCATGGAAAGTGCTTGGGCAAAGTAAGAAAATCTCATCCGAGGATTGTGGAGAGAGAAATTCACTGAATTTCTTTTATTATGACCGGGTTAACCAACTATGCAGAGATTTGACCACACAGATATAAGGTCTCCGGTGCTTAGCCAGCCACTGAAATAGATGTTCTCTCTCCTGGATATACCGCTTCGAGTTACCTGTGAGTCTTTTGTTCCCCTGAACCTCCCAATCCACATCTTCTTTATTGTAAACCGGGCATTTCCCGTAGTTGTTTGTTCTCAGTCATGTAAATGAGACATTAACCCTTCGTAACTGTCCATTCCTGAGCTCACAGCCCAGGGCTGTGTGGGATCCGACACCCAGCCCTGCCTGTCCTTGCTGCACAGACAAGACATCACTGCTGCCTTAATTCAATTTAATATTTTCTCCTGCCCGTTACTTCATCCGAGGCAGCACTGACAGAAGGAATCATAGAATTGGCTGGAAAAGACCTCCAAGAGCTTCAGTCCAACCTTTGACCAAAACCTAAACCCACTAAACCACATTGCAAAGTGCCGAGTCTGCTTGCTTTTTGAACACTTCCAGGGATGGTGACTCCACCACTTCCCTGGGGAGTCTGTTCCAAGGCTTAACCACTCTTTCAATGAAGAAATTTTTCCTAATACCCAACCTGAACCTCTCCTTGGTGCAACTTGATGCCGTTTCCCCTTGTCCTATCGAAACCCACGTACAAACCCTTAATGACCGCATTTAAAAGGTAGCAAAGCCCAATTTCCCAGTGCACAGACTTAAACCACACACAGATCCTGTATTTACACATGCAGAGTGGAATTTGCACATGCAATTAAGTTGATTGACATTTTCTCACTGTGTAGATACTTTCATCAGCAAACATTTGGGCAAGCAATCAAGTGAGTTATATTTTTAAATGCCCACCCTGGCACGCAGGAGGAAATATCCCAGCCAGGCAAGGAAACAGCAAGGACACAACTTGGATGAGTTCATCTGAGCACTTAAAATCGCAGAAGCCTTTAGGTTGGGAAAGGCCTCTGAGATCGAGTCATTAGCCCAGCACGGCCAAGGCCATCACTAACCATGATCCCAGGTGCCACATCCACACATTTTTTAAATCCCTCCAGAGATGGTGACTCCACCACTTCCCTGAACAGCCTATTCCAATGCTTGACCACCCTTTCAGTGAAGAAATTCTTCCCTAATGCCCAATCTAAACCACTCCTGGCACAACCTGAGGCCGTGTCCTCTTGTCCTGCCCCTTGTTCCCTGGAGCACAGTCCAACCCTCACCTGGCTGCACCCTCCTGTCAGGGAGTTGTAGGGAGAGAAAATGTCCCCCCCCAGCCTCCTTTTCTCCACTTGTCAACAAATGTAATGAACAGGAAACCAGAGCAGCAGATGACAAAAGCCATTGGTTCTGGGAAAAGTGCCTACGAGGTGGTGTTAAAAGTGTCTCAGGAACAAGCGAAGATCACCTGTGATGTCACTTTAGTCATAATTAGTTGGGAAAGAAAACAGCAAAGTCAAAGTCACAGTGGTGCACCACAGCCCTCCTGTTAACAGAGCAAGGCTATCGATCCCATCACTCATTTATTTAGGAGATAGAATTTTAAACAGGAATAAGAACAGAGTTACCAGCAAATCAGCTGTCAGCTGGATGTCACCCTAGGCAATTAGCATGCTCCTAACGTGCTACAAATTTTAAGCCCAAATTACGTCCTCAGATGCCTGCGTTCAGCTCACGCTGACTTTGCAGAACACAGGGTTTAGAGCATGGAAAGAACAGAAGATCTGCAGGTAGATATTGCAGAGGATTTGGACAAACCGCCCTGGCTGGGAGAAGAAGAATGGGAGAGGAGATCCACCGTGGCTGCTGCCAGCAGAGCAGAGAGTGTGAAAACCCCTTCCTGGCAGACCGAGTAAGCAAGAGTGCAAATGTGCTGTCTTCTGCCCAAAGCAGCCCTGGGAATGGACTGTAAATACATTTGTAAGCACTACAGGTAGTTAGTTATTAATATTTCTGGGGCTGAACCTCGGCAGGTACAAGTCATCCGAATTCCACTGATTTCCTCGGTTCGTACCAGCTGTGGCTCCATCTCTGTGTTATTACAAAAGACAATAAATCTCTTCCTTGGGCCAAATTTAGTCCCAGCTATGTCTCCGTGACTGGATTAACTCCACTGAAACTAACAGGGGAAAGTCTGAGCTTGTGTGTGGGAAATGAGAACAGAATGTGGCTGCAGCGTTTGTTAAAGTAGAAAAGAAGCACCTTCACACATATGTGTGAACATATTTATTGCATGTTGGGCTGATGGAACATTTTCCTTAAAATAAAAGGGAAACAAGCTGCTTTCCCTTCAGAAAATGAGATGTCGCTCAAACCAAGATTCTCCACATGGGGAAAAAATGTTTCCCAAAAATGAGTCCTAGTCGGAAAAGTGATGGTTCTTGTTTTGTTCTACATCTGCTCAAGCCAGCACACTGCAGGCTGTAAGACTTCCATTACAAGGAAGACTTGTAATTCCCCCGAGTAATCAGCTGCTGGAAGAAATAAGGGCATGTTATGGTAGAGACAGTTTAACCAGTCATGGGATTTCCTGGGATCACAGGAAATAGAGCTACAGCTCCTGCAAGCAAGAGGCTGTTCAGGCAGAGGCAAATGATGACCTGATTCAAACAAAAATATCTCATTTTAGCTCAAAATGTCAACACAAAACACTCTGACATTTGCAAATCAATTCTTTTCAGGAATTATCTGTTCCAATTTGAGATGAAAACAAATATGAAAATACCAGAATTTCCCATGGGACGGAAATTCTATTTTTCAATGAGCGGTAGGAAGTATATCCATTGAGAGGTCATTTCTCTATTACAAAGCCACTGTTTTCTACGGCTGTGCCTAAATGCAAATAAAAAGACAGTCAGGACTTGTGTCAAAGCTAGATGGCCACCTGGCTTCTTCGGTGCACATGGAGATGCCACGAGGTCCTGACCCACTGTTCCAGAGTACCTTCATGTGGATAAGTTATTTGTAATGCCCAATAGGAATTTTCCATGATGTGATCTGTAGCTGCTGCCTCTTGTCCTTCTGCAGTGTGCCTCCAAGAACAGTCTGGCTCTGTCCCCTCTGTGACCACACTGAGGCCAGGCTGTGGATCCCCTCTCACCCTCCTCTGGCCAAACAAACCCAGGGCTCTCAGGCTCTGTGTGCTCACCCTGCAGGCTCCTGATCACCTCTGCTGTTGGATCAAGGTGCCCCAAACTCTACACAGCTCTGCACATTTACTCAATGAGTGGCACAGGTGACAAGGGGTCTGGTGTTTGAATGTGCTCCCTGCACTTCTTTTCCTTGGCGGCACAGCCTGGATTGTGATGGGTTTGATGGCATTTTCTTGCTTTTACCAGCACGTGGCCACACTCCTGTCTAGGATAACCCATTTCAACCCTGTGGCCTTCAAAATGGAGAAGACAAAATGATTTACACCTGGTCTGGGTGAGTCTGGCTGAGTGCCGGGCAACTCCACCACCATTCCCGTCCGAACACCTGAAGTCGTGATTGCAGATCATCCACCCACCTATTCCAAGCAGCAAAATAAGCAACGACAAAACCAATGTTCCTGTGGAGAACAACCCAGGTATGGAATTCATAAGTGGACAACAGCGTGTGGAGCAGGAGATTGTGTGTGTGTTTGGCAGGGGGGTGGCAGATGCCAGCACAGGAGCGGAGAGAAATGGAAAAGCAAACAGTCAAGGAGAGCAATATGTAATTCCTTGCACCAAAGCACACGGCAGTCATGCTACAAAGCTGACGGCAAGGGAAATGCTAAATGCATTTTCAAGCAGCTTTTCATCATCTTTTAATGCAAAGTAAGAGCTGGAAACAAAAGAGGGAGGCCAGCTCTCTGCACACCTCCAGCCAGGGCTCCGTGGAGAAACAGTGGATGCAGGAAAAACAATCTCAAAGGCCGGGCCAGCAGAAGGTGCCCCACAGATCCAGTGTGAATAACAAGAACTACACGTGACTGCCTTCTCTTGAGACCCTGATCACGAGTCTAGGCACCTTTTCCCTCTCACACAAACCAGCCCTCACGAAACAGATGCCCTACATTGGGATACTTGCTCTTCTGGTCACCTTTAAAGCTGTGTTTCCATGGGAATCCGTACCTTTCTTGCCAGAGGATGAATTCCCTGATATCTTTGGTAGTCCCCTGCTTTCTCTGTCTTGCTGCCAGGGGATTACACCTGACCAAGAGAGGGCTTTGCTCCCCAGATAGCCATGGAAAGTCTTTCCCCAATTTAGCTTTGGAAGAGACCTTAACATTCTCAGAGCAAGAAATTCTTTCCCAGTTATTCATCCTATAGTCTCACCTTCTGTTCTCTTTCTCTTCCAAAATATTCAGCCTTTACCTTCCAGCCACGCAAACCAGACACCTCTGGCTACACCTTATTATCACAGCAATTACACATCTCGTGTCTCCAACTTCTTTAAATAGAGCTGATTAATATTCAGACTTGGCAATCCCTTGATTAAACAAGACACCCACAAGGAAGCCACTACTAGAGACCAGTTGCCAAACTGGAAATTCCCTGTGGGGAAAACAAAAAAAAAAAAACAAAAAAAAACAAAAAAGAAGAAGAAAAAGAAAAAGGAAAAAAAAAACAACAACCCAGCTCTTTCATCTGCTTCCTATGAAGTCTCAGCTGCGTCCGTGTCACTGTGCAGAAGGCAATAAGGGACGATGTCGACAGATGGGGAGCTGAGGACACAATTCACCCAGCCTTCAAGAAAGCTTACAGTCCCATACTATACATTAATCCACAAGGTCAGTAATGGGGAGGGGGGGAGACACTAACCCGTAAGCAGATAAGGAATTAAGATGGAGGTAGCAGACAAAGAGGGCACGTCTGCAGCGTTTAGCGCCGAGCACGGGGGATCTGCTGGAATGTCACGGGGGGCTCTTCAGCCAGCAGGGTCCCTGGCCAAAGGCACAAGGGGAAGAAAAGAGCAGAAGGAAAGAAAAGGTGCAGGAGACACTCATCCAAGTGACAGTCAGTGCTGAAGAGGGAGTAAATTAATCCAGGATGACACTGACAGACTAGGATTAAGTAGCTCACCGATGTCATTAGGTTGCATGCACATATAGATGAGCTAACGAAGATAGGGACAATGCTTACCCCAAATAATTGAGGACACGGGGAAAAAAGGGTCAGGGGAAGGTTATAAAAATAGATCAGGAAGCTTCCAGAGGAGGCTTTCAAGCCAACCCTTTTCTCACTTGCTCCCTTGCTAAAATATCTGTTTCTATTCTGCTGTCACCTTTCTGTGTTCCTTGTCTTTCTAGCTGCTCTCCTTCTCCTCTAACCTGTCCAAAATACCAACTCCTTTCCTTGATCTACCACGTGTTGGCCTGGTCTCCAAGCACCACGTTGCCTCCCAGTGCTCCATGCACCCTTTGGAGCTCATTTCTCATTGCCTGGAAATCATCGCCAGGGTTCAGCTGATGAGGGGACCTTGCTAAGAAATGCTAACTCAATCATCACATGATATCACGGGTCCAGAGCAGACACAACCAATGTGCATAACTTTTTTAAATGGTTAAAAATTTTAGGATAATCACTGAGCTGAGCCTGCTAAATCCTGAGCTCTAGCTGTCTCTTGCCTGCACCACTGACTTTATGTGTGACCAGATGCATCACCTCACTTCTGCTGTTCAATTCCTCCTGCCCTCTCCAAGCCACCTAATTGCTTCACCTAAAATTTCCCCAGGGAGTTCCTCTTGTTTTGGTGGTGCGACAGGCACAGCACAGCCTCCCAGGTGTGGTTTCAGGACCAATGTCCAACAGCACATCTGCCAATAAAGGGCAGGGAGGTATTTTCCATCTTTGTCCTTCATGCTGGTTGATATTCTCAAATTTTAATTGTTTTCAGGATCGAGGCACAGTTCACTGCAGAGCTACAGAAACTCTGGAGCAGGCACAGGGGCAGAGGTGGATGTGCACATTTGGAGATGGGAGCAGCAAGTGGCTTCAGATTCCACCTCTGAGCTCTCCAGGAGTAAGGACAGTACCGACAGTAAAAGAACATAGCCCTTTTATTGTGTTGCTCCATCAAGAGGCTTTCCTGACATTGTATTTTCAGTTTCTTCCAGAGCTTGCCCATTCAGGGTACTCAGGGCTCTCTGCCAGCAAACTTTCACTCTCCCACACTAGAATAATAAAAGCTGAAGGCTGGTAATATTTACATCAATGAGAAACTGGGTTAAATCATGTTTGGTAAATTAAAAAATGATCAGTCTCACTCAGAGCTGGCAGTGAGATAAAACTTAACCGTATATGACCCAAGCTGGAAAAATAAAAGAGCCATTTCCCATCTCTAAGGCCTCTGGTTATGGCGTCTCTGCCCAGAGCAGGGACATTCAACAAAAATGTGTGGCTTCTTTTGTTTCAGTTTTCCTTCCTCATGACTTGCAATTAGCATGTCTTAATGCAGCTCAGCTGAAGCCACCCCAGCACAATCCAAAGTTGCTAACTACAATGTCATCATGCACCATAACGAATGTTTGCTTAAAGATCAATAGGTGAGGCCGGTGTTAATTGTTAAATTAAACATAAACATTGTCAAAACACATCCCTCGTTATTCTTCCACCTGATGACATGAACCTGGAGATCCCTTGGTGACCTTATATTCAGGCTCTGTGACCTTCAGGTGGTTTGCATCAGATTATCTTTACCTTATGCAAACTTGGTGTTTTAATTAATCATTTCAGAATACAGCAGATTGCAGAACTCCTGCTGTCTCAGAAGGGATTTCTTTGAGAAACACCCTCTGAGGAGGGTAAAAACACCTGCAGGGTACTTGGGAATATTTGTCGCGTACAGGGTAACCTGGAGTTAAACATGTCACAGTTTGGCTGCAGCCTTTCATGGTAACACCCATCCCTCACCTGCCTCAATTATCCATGGGACTCACCCGAGACAGGAAAGTGCTGCAGAACAGAGTGTTTCGGGTGACAGTTTCCAGATGCTTTGCTGGCTGGTGGGATTCTGCTCCTGCTGGAGTCACAGGAGGAGTCACAGTTCTGAGGCCAGGCACCACGGATGATGCAGGAAGCCTTTACTGGTGAACATAAAAATTTCTGTGCTCCAGCCCAGCACAAGCTCACTGCTGTCAGTGACTAAGTGTGGTTACATTCCTTGTAGCAGTGAACGGGAGCTGATTCCTGCCTGGCTCCACCTTCCTACTGCGCTGCTGCTTTCAGGTAATTAGAGCTTGCCAGAGGCTGCACAGAGCCTGAAATAATTACTCTGACATGCATTATCTGTCATGTGCATCTTAAGGCGTTGAACTTTCTGTAGAATTCGGAGGGCTGTTCTAAGTCTGGACAGTCTGGTTCTTTACACCACAGCGAGCAAAAATGCACAGGTTCCATGAGTTTATCAAACACCGTCTTGAAACTATTGAATTTTTTTTGTCCCGCTCGCACTGGCGGGGTCTGCTGTGGATCCCCTTCCCTCTGTCAGTTAAAAGCTTCCATCCAACTTCCAGCCTTGATTTATTCAGAACCAGTTCCTGCCTATTTGTTCTTGTGCCAGCATTTCAGCTTATATAGCTCTTATCCCTCCCTAGTGTTTACCCCCCTCCCCTCGGTGCATTTCTGGAGAGCAGGCCTATCTCTTCCCAGCCTTCGTGTTATTAGGCTGAACAAGCCCTGCTCTTCCAGCCTTCTTTCATAAAATAGGTTCTCCATTTCCCCAGTCACCCCAGTAACCCTGCCAGTCTGAATCTTAAACACGGGCAACCACAACTGTCCCGCTTGCGTTTTCCTCCGTGCCTCCTGCAGCAGCATTAACTCTGCCACAGCCCCGCAATAAAATGGAAATATTCGAAGGCTGGGCTTGTTCTGCTCACAGCCAGGTTGCACAGTGGCCCATGCCCGTTCCCTAAGCATTTAACACAGTCTTTCTCTTCGTCTGTCTTTCAAGCTGAAGAGCCCATGGTTTAAGGCAGAGCTTCTATTATTGGTCCCAGCGTGCATTGCCTTTGTACTTGACAATACCCGAATTCTGTGTGTTGATCCGAATCAACAGCGCTTCCAAATTTTCTATCAGCTGTGTGTTTCATTAGCTCAAGCAACTCCATAACCACTTTCCACCTCCTCATTTCTTCTTCCCAAGTCACCTTCCACCCTTGCCCCTTTGAACACACTTTGACCCATGACAGAACACTGCTTTTAATCCTCACCTTCTCTGTCATCATCTCATATTCCCTGCACAGCACAATATATTCAGTTCTTCGGAGGAGCCCAGCTAGACTGGGGCATGACACTGTTCTTAACTTCTCAGAGAAAGCTCTCCAAGGAGCCCAGCACTCTGTCTCTCACAAACCAAACTTGCATTTATCCCATTGTCATGTGCCTTCACATGTTCAGTTATTTAAAAAGCTTCTCTAAAGCACTGCATAGTCTTGAGGTACAGCCAGGAGTTTCCCTAATCACTTTTCAACAGCTGCTCCATCCTTTATTACAGGTGCCGTGTTTGCTACTCCCCAGTCAAATGCTCAGGGCAGAGTACTCAGGCTTTGAACAGTTTATTGACAGTCTTTGCCACAGGAGTGGTGATTTCATGTGGCAGTTCCTTCTCTCTCCTGGGGCTGATCTGATCCTCACAGACCTGAACACATGAAGTGCTTGGAGTTCTGCATGTTGCACATGGCCCTCTCCAGTTCTATCCACTCATTCCCGTTATCCATCTTCATCCCTGGGGAAAGCCCAGGTAGTGCCTCTTCAGTGCCTGGATGACACGCACTGATCCCTAACCCATGCTCCATGGTAGACCCATCCACTCCTTTTCTTTTCATTAGAGGGCTAGTGTTGCTTTTATTGTTTGTTTTATTGTTTCTTTTATTGTTTCTTTTCCTTACTGTGCAAGATCCTTTCAGTTTCATACCCAAACTTCAGACCTTCATCTCCTAACCTTCAAGACAAGGCTTCTTTCCCTGATCTACGCCTTCTCCCATTCCTAGTACCGTCTACTTCACTCCATATACCCATTTCAAACCTATTTTTTCAAAGCTCAGGTCTAAATCCCTTCCTGACAGGTTTTCTTTTTTTCTCACCAGTCAACAATGCTAATTCTAGGTAACTCCTACACCTTCTTTTGAAGAAATCCCCTGCCTTTTATATGTCCAAACTCTTGAGTTGTCCTATACCCTGGAGGTGCTAAACACTCTGGAAGTGTCCAAAACCAGGGCGGATGTGGCTCTGAGTAACCTGGTCTAGTAGAAAGTGGTTTTGCCCATGGCAGGGAGGTTGGAACTGGATAATCTTGAAGGTCCCTTCTGCCACAAAACATTCTATGATTCTATTATATGATTCTATGATACACTAATTTTGCCTGCTTTAGACAAATGTACAGTCTGGGGACTCTTTCTTTGCCTTTCTTAACAGGTATCAACTCTTCTGCACCAGGATCATCCCATAGATCCAATTCCCTGTATGGTTGAGGCCACACATGTCTCTCCTCAAATCCACACCAGCACGACCAAGGTGTTATCAGTACTCGACAGAAATAAGTTGCCTTTTGATGGGTTCTCGAGTGGAGCCCTGTGAAAACCCCGCAGTTTCAATTTGCTGGAAGGAAGAAGAGCACTTTGATATCCACCCTCCCCTTCTGTTGCACAAGATACGTGCTCTGATCTGCCATGACAGCAATTTCATAACTTCAAGAGTGCCACACAGCAGCGGGGACATGGTTTTTGCTAAAGTCGACAAACCCAACATGGTTCAGTTCAAGGCTTCCTGATATTTTTCCCCTGTATTGTTAAGACCTTTTAGTTCTCTCCTAATAAACACATTTATGCATTTTACACCAATGTGAGAGTTGATAATTACATAATAGAATGCAAGTCTCAAATGCAGCAGGACCCACAATAAAACACTGATAATCAGCACTGAAATTCCATCTAGATAAGAAGGACTAGATTTAGGAGGACTGCAAAAAAATCTTAAACAGCCTCCTTACCTTCTCTTCTTTATGAAAAACCTTGGGAAATAACAACAAAGCGAAGGACGGAAAGAGATCGGAATCTCCAGAATTCGACTTCTCCACACCATTAATTGTGGCAGTTAGAAGAATCAAGCGCTTTGGACAGATTTTGCCCGGATTCTGGAAAGCTCTTTAACATGGCTTTAAGTTTACCCTCTGTTTGGAAAGTACTTAAGTATAGGCTTAACTTCGAGCAGACGTTTAAGTCCCCTTGACTTTAACATGTGCTCAAGTGCTACCTACAAAGGAAGCATTTTCCTGAAGCAGGAGACCATCTTGGCTTAGGCACTGGATTAGCTGTCAAGAGACAGGGATTTGTTCCTGGCTCTAGCCCTGGCCATTGGCAGGGTGAGCCCAGGCAAATAACATCCCCACTCCGGGCTTCAGTTTCACCACCTGGAAAACCGAGTGAACTCCGCTGCCCTTTGCAAAATGCTCCAGTGTTGACGCATGGAAAGCATTTATTTAAGAAGTACACATTCTTGTAATTATTTTCAGGGCTTTCTTGCAGTGTCCTTTCAAACTGGCCGCTGGACAATGAAGGCTCTTGGTTGTGCATCGGTCCCTGTTATTTCAGAATAAGGACTGACTTGTTTTGGCCGATTTCCACTCTTTATACATCTCTTCGAAACACCTTATTTTTTTATTTTAGCATTAAAAATTCCATTGAAGTTAATGGGTTATTAAGTTGTTGGATGCATTTTACACCTTCATATGTGAAGTGAGTTTGGATTTTCATTAGTTAGAGCTAACATCAATTTTCAATAAAATATTAACCAAACACACAGAGAAATAGTTCATGTGGATCTATCCACTACTTCAATAAAATTAACAGACTTAGATATTTACTCTTGCCCCAGCAGTAATATTTTCCCACATTACATTTCAAACAATGAAATGACACTAAATTCATTTAAAACAAATTTATATTATTGTTATTTTAAACAATACTTAATTCAATTTCAGTGTTTGGCATGCAAAGTTTGAAAATATCAATATTATTGTTTAATGTAAAAAAATAATACTAATTCAGCTACAAAACATTAGCATATGCAAGCTTCCCAAATGAGTTCCAGGGCTGGTATTTACATTAAACTGAAAATGAGCAAAACCAGCCAGATGTAACTGTGCCGTTCAGAGAAGGGGATGCTGAGGTTTAAAAACCAGGGCATTCAGCCCCAGTTTCAGCCCTCTCACCTGCCCTCACTGGTAGCTCATACGGGGAAGTGCCACCACAGCTTTGCTGTGAATTAAAAACAAAGGGGCTTGAGGGTGAAGAGAGATGGGGAGGCAACTCACACGCTGCTCACTGGGGAGATTCATGGGCTTTGTTTGTCACCAGCAAATCTCAAAATATGTGACAAGTATATGAGAGTGTTAGAGGTAGAAGACAAGGTTCTGGGGAGACTTTAAAGTCCCTTTTAGTGGCTAAAGGGGCTCCAAGAGAGCTGGAGAGGGACTTGGGACAAGGGTCTGCAGTGGCAAGACAAGGGGGAAAGGCTTCCCACTGCCAGAGGGCAATGTTATATTAGAGATTAGGAAGAATTTCTTCCCTGTGTGGGTGTTGAGGGCCTGGCACAGGTTGCCCAGAGAAGCTGTGCCTGCCCCATCCCTGGAAGCGTTTGAGGCTGGATGGGGTTTGGAACAACCTGGTCTAGTGGAAGGTGTCCCTGCCCATGGCAGGGAATGGGACTGGATGAACTTTCATGTCCCTTCCAACCCAAACCAGTGATTCTCTGGGTGACCAGAGGAGTGGCCAGCCAGGATCACCCCCAAACATCAGCACTGCTGAGCTGTGGCTGTCCCACAGCCAGAGCAATCCATGGGATCAAATTCTTCTGCACGTGGGACCTAAGACCAGCTCATGGGGAAGCAGTGTCAGCACGGTGCAGGAAATTCCACTTTGGGCAAATGTTATGTGAAACAACAAACATTTCAAAGCTTGCAAACCACGGGGAGAGTCAAGGTGAGCAACGTG
The DNA here is from genome assembly GCA_013397725.1 of Rhagologus leucostigma. NCBI lineage: Eukaryota > Metazoa > Chordata > Aves > Passeriformes > Rhagologus > Rhagologus leucostigma. The sequence continues at coordinate 443,094 of VZTD01003380.1, read as the reverse complement.
CCCACGTGTCCCTGAATGCTCCACCAACAGGGAGGAGATGCTCCACCACCTGGAAATGAGCTGCTCCCTGAAAATTGCCAGGACAGCTCTTGCTGAGCTCTTCTGTTAATGACAACACATCAGTGGAGCCTGGGAGAGCCTGCAACAAACCTGTGGTTCACAGCAAGCTTTGAGAAAATCACAAAGTATATTTAGATTTGATCTTTACCTGCTAACAGCCCTTTAAAACCCTTCTAACAGCGTAGCAGTTGTCCTTTGAGGATGCCTTCCCCACGTTCAGCGCTCAGAGGAGCTCTGATTCAGAATAAAACAAGTGGCTAGAAGAGTATGTGGGTATTTAGCTAATTATATGTCTGGTAAATTTGTGTTTTAAAACAATGCCGCTTGTCTCCTCCCTTTGCAGAGTGCCAGTTCACTGGAGTGTTTCCCATGGATTGGCAATTAGCTGTAATTAGGTCTTGTGATTTCCCCATTTGTCCTCATGTCACAAAGTTTACTACTGGAAACGCTCATTTGGATGGTAGGTGGTTGCTAATTGCAGCAGTAACAAAAACCATTGGCAGCTGCAGCACCTGAGGTTGCTGTAGGATCGAGCCATTGCTCCCTGCTCCCAACTTTTCAGGAGGATTTTGCAGCTCTTTGGCTGGGTTAAGCTGCACTGAAGTCAGGGACAGGGGACTTACCCCTGCCTGCTGGCTGACAGGTCAGATCACCTCATAATTTGGGAGCTGGGTGGGGAGTTAGAGCCCAAACTGAATAGCTGCTAAAAATTTAGAGAGGAGGAACTGACATCTTTTTATCATTTTTTTCCAGAAAAAAAACTGTCAGTGCTAAAGTGATAATTTACTTCTAGAATTCAGGTCTGCCTGTGACTGACATTACCTCAGTCCCGTGCAAGGTGTTTTTGTGCAGTTTGCAGCAGGGACCAGTCTGCTTTGCTTTTCCAACGAGGATGGGACCAGAGGCAACAGGATCAAGGTGCAATGGAAAATATGAGCAACCTCGACTAGATGAAGATGTCCCTGCCCATGGCAGGCAGTTGTAATGGGATGATATTTAGGGTCCCTTCCAAACTAAACCATTCTGTGATTCTAGGGTTCTAAAAATTAGGGAAGTCTCTGTAGACTGAGGATTGGGAAGTGGTGAACCAGACTGGTGGTGGCACAGTTTCTTCTACCATTTAGATCTTTAAGAACAGGTTAAGGAAAGAGCAAGATTTTGGTTTTGTTGGGTGCTGGAACTGGGAGACAGATTGAACAGCTTCCTAAAGGCCTTTTGAGCCATATTCTTTGGTTTTAGGAGTTCGCATGGTACCACCATTGTAGATGTTGTTTCACTGTGTGTGCATTTATCACGTTAGCTCATACGGGCACCAGTCCTCTCTCCTGGCTGGGCCTTCTAAGCTCTTAAATGCATTCCCCTAAAGAGTGCACAGCAGAAGGGCGTATTTGACAAGCACAATTGGAGATAAGCAGCCCTGAGGAGTTTCAGGACACTGAAGAAAGGAAATAATCTTCTGGTTTCTTCTTTGCACAAAAAAAGATTTAAAATAACTCCATCCCCTCTGGACTGGAGAAAGAGACACTCTAAACCAGATAATCTCCAGCTCTTAGACAGAACATTTTCTCAGTTGATCTCCAGGATCTTTGCTAAGGAGGTCAGCAGCATGATCCTGTTTTGCTGATGCACACAGGTGTGCGGGTCTGGGTTGTGGCCACGGCACCAGGTGAGGAAAGGGTGGGAGCTGTTTTCCCCTGCTGGGAGGCAGATGCAGGCTGTGCTCAGGGCTTCTTGCAGATGGAGAGCCCAGCGCCTCCAGCCTGTGCATCTGTGTGGGCAGACTAGTTGGGCCCCAGCAGAGCTAAGCTGGCCATGTCTAAGTCCATCAGCAGACACCATAAGACCAGCTCTTTCTTAGCACTCTGCAGATGCTTTGTGCCTCCCCGGCCGCCCGGCAGCGTGTGTGGGTCACAGAGCACAGCGACTGCTCTCATTCCTCTTCCTCACCACTCTGCACAGACACAGCACCAGCAGCTGGCTTCTGTTCACCGCACAGGTCACGGGGTGGAGGAGAAGTAGAGCTGAAGGCACCATCCCGTCGTCTTGATGCTTTCCAAGGATGTCTTTGCCAGGAGCAAGCACACTCACGGATAACACATGTGGCTGTGCACATTCCACCTGCAGAGATGGCAGCTCTTTGTCTGGTAAATGCTGCTGTGACAAAGCTGTTCCCTATCTCTCCCTTTTATTAAATATTTGCAGCAGCGCTGGCTCAGTGCTTCCCTCAAACCCCACAGTCTTGAATTTAGGGCTGGCAATAGAGAGGAAGCACAGAAGCAGTGTATGTGCATGGGTACAACACCCAAAAATTCAAAGTCTGGTGGTCCTGATATCACGTGAGACTTTATTTATTTCTTCAGTCAAGCTCCAGGAGGAAGAAAAAACCCAGAACTAAAAACTATCTCATTTATTTTTGTCTAGAACTGCAGGGCAGATGAGTTTTCCAGAAGGAATAGAAGGCTGCCATCGATTTTATTATTGAGTCAGTTTTAATGAGTCACAGTATTTTTGGAAGGCTTTTAAGATTACTGTAAAGTGCTTAGTTACAGTGGCTACAGGTGCCAAGGCAGGAAAGGAAACAATAAAGAAATGCACAGCAGCTGTATTGCTACGCTTCCCCTCAGAACTGGGATCAGCAGAACAACACACATGGCAAATGCAAAAGAAAATAGGAGAAGATGTAAGAGATGACAGAAGTCAGCATGGTCAGCTCCTACACTAAAGCAAAATGCATTTTATTTAAGGAACTGTCCGGTGCTCCTTAGCTGCAAGTTGGAAAGGGTCACTGACAGGCTCCGGATTGCCAGACGTTCAGTGAATCGTGTGTTTGCCTTTCAAGCTGTCCTTTGGTTGTAAGTCATTTGCTCCCAGAGCTGCCAAGCTCTGCCACTGCCATCCTGTGTTGAATGAAACTGTGGAAACATCTCATTTAGCAGATGAGAGAAGGGAAAGCAGAGAAGGGGGAAAAGAAGTGGTGTGAAGAGAAAAAAATTTATTTTTTCTTTGTGACTTGAACAGACTTGCCTTTTTTTTTTGACTGGACCATTCTGAAAGCATAGGGCACAACTTTCAGAGCTCTTAAGGATGATCTGTGTTATCTGGCAAAAAACTATTCAGTGTTTTCCTCTAAAAAGAACTTGCTAGAAACTACATTCTTAGTATCTGGAGATGTAAAACAAACAGCCTCAGAAATACAGGGCTGAAGAAAAAGCTTCCAGTTACCATGCGATGTGCCACCTGGATTTTCAGACTCTTCCCATGATGTTTGGACTCAGAGTCAGGCAGAAGCAGCAACCATGAGCTGGAGCAGGACTGATTAAACATGCACAGGGCTGCCTTTGCTCGCGCACAGCGAGAGTCGGGATGCACAGCGAGTGTCAGGATACACAGCTGGACACTTGCATATGCAAATTCCAGCCTGGACGTGCTGCACGCAGCCCAGAAATCACCTCAGACTCCGGAGGCTCATTTTTACTCCCCTCCTGCCTCCCCCACCCCCGTCACCAGTGGGGGACAAGCAGAATATTCTTCAGGCACCGCGCAGGGTCACCGCCGGCGTCACGGCATCCTCCAGCATCCTCAGTGCCAGCCCTGGAGATTCCACATAGCAACCTGGGCACCAGCCACGCACAAACCCGGGCTGAGAGAGGCGGGGAGAGCAAAGGAAACCGCTCATTGTCTCCGGTGGGCCCAGCCTTGTGTCTGCTCTCCATGCGTGACTGGCACCGGGCCCAGCGCTCGGGCCTTGGCGGGCGGCCAGGCGCGGAGTGGCAGGCACCTGTCCCTGCTGGGAGACCTGGCGACCCCGGCGTGCCCTAACGGTTAGTTCTGTTCTAACATCACGTCTACTCGAATTTACCTCAGGATTTCCCCCCTCGGGGTGCCAGGGAGCTCGGCCGATGCCAACTGCTTCACCATGGATAAGGCGAGGCGCGTTCCCAAGCTGCACGCGGGGCACCCCCCAAGCATTCAGCTGTACTCGCCTCGCTGGAACAGATGGGGCCCATCAAGGTGTTCGTGTCCTCCACCACATCAGTAAAATGCCCCAGCACTGGGACAAAGTCAGGAGAGAAAAACAAAGCCCAGCGGGGATCCCTCTTGGCTGTCCTTAAAATGAAGTTTGGGACACGTGCTGAGTGCTTCCACCAGTGGGGCTAAGATTCCCCTCCTACCTGCTAAAATCCTTCACACAAGGACGAGGTCTCTGTGCCCGCAGAATCGCAACTCACAGAGCTCTGGGCTGCATTTGGTTCCCTTTCTCTGGGAAGCCTCGTCAAGCATTCCCCTGATCTTTTCCAGCACCTTGAACAAGCAGATCAAAACCTTTCACAAGCGGCTCTGATGGAAGAAAGGACAAGGAATTTCAGTTCACAGGGGAGGAGACAAAGACCAGCCAGGAAGGGTTTTTTTTTCAGGAAGTTTAGGGCAGAGATAGGAATGTCCTTATTCTGCAGCCTGCAGTTTCTTACATAAAACTCCACTTTCTTCAGCGTTACAAATGTGAGTGGAAATATTTCCAAAGCGTGGAGAATTTTTGAGTGATCTCCCATTATTTCAGCTTTATTTATGGTCTCTTGTCCCAGTATAGGCACAGTTCACTTATCCTTCTGAAGAAAAAGAACAGAAGCTTTTGCTTTCTGACAAATGATCTGCCTTGGAAATTGGGAAGTCCTGTGCACCTCATCCTCAATTTTAATGGCATGAAGTTCATCAGAGAGAAATAATGGCAAATGGTTTGTCTTCGACAATAAAAGTGGAGCTGTATTGTGTGCAGCAGAAGCTGCCTGTTCTGTGATGAGGAAGAGAAGGTGGCTGAAGGCAGAGCATCCCAGCTCTACTGCCTCATGTCAGGCACTCAGTGACTCTGCAGCCTCCTTTCTCCTCATGGAACCACGGTCCAGAGGTTTCTTCTGTCTGTCCTGTCTCCCCTGACCACAGATCTTTGTGGTCCCAACTCTCCTCTGAAAGGAGGATGCAGTACTGACTGGAAGCTTTACCTCAGCAGGCTCCACTACAAAAGGAACAACATGAGGAAAACCAAAGATTCAGATCCTGTCTCTTAGAAATCAATGCTCATTTTGTGTTTAGGTTCAAAGAGGCACAGCAACACCGAGGCTGGGAAATAGAAAGGACTGAGCAGAAAGTGCTTCGTGCTTGAACCACAGCCCAAGACTGGAGTCAGTAATATTCTGGGGCCTGCTCATCTGTAAAAGGCTAAAAGCAGCCTAGCAGCAGCGAGATGAAGGAAAAGCCATCATTTAGGGCAGTGGCAACTCGTTAACCCAAATGACCTGCAGCTCTGGCGAGCGCTGACCCAAGGACTTGCAAATTTACCTCCACTGCCCAATAAACTGTCGCTGCCTGGCTTCTCTAATTAAAATAGTCCTGGATTTGCAGGACCTACCCAGAGAATAAACTGGAATTTATCAGATTAGCTAAGCCAGATCATACGCAGAGCATATAGGCTGGCCAACAGCCTACTTTGGACCAGATTAACCAGCTAAAATAATTGGGGATTTTTGCAAAGTCTGCCCCTAAAGACTGGCATTAAAGAAATGCACCAAAGACTGAGCATACATTGCAGCCCATTTCTTTTCACCCTGTTTAGTTCTTAGCTTGATGTTCTTTGGCAAGTGCTGGAAATCAGCTTTTTATCTTTCACTAGCCAGTGAAAAAAATCCTCTCTCTGCAGCTCCTTCAGGTGAGTTGTGCCAGTGGGAACTGGTTGGATCTGTGAAAAGGTAGGGAGGCTGTATTTAATGTATTCCTACTCCACAACTCCGTTCCCCTTATTCCTACACTCTGCTCCCTGCATTGTCAGCCTTGAGTAATGAGCAGTGGGTGATGAGAGGCTGTGGACTGATGTCTGAGTGTGAGCAGAGCTGGCCTTGTCCTGATCCAGTCAGATGTCTTTTGCTGCGGAAAAGGATGAGGTGAGAAATCCTTGCAGCCTAAGAAGGACAGAAGCCAGGTGGCTGCAGAATGCCTTGGGGGCTATGTGTAAAACAGGGGGCTTCCCCCTGGCCTCCTCAAGGGAATTGTGGTGCAGTGGCACATCCCTCCACCTGCCCTCCCCGAGCTCCAGGCGCAGGGGCCGGCAGTGACCTTCTGGCAGATGTGTCCCGGTGCGATACGAGCTTTGCTGCCACGCAGGCAAAACAGGTTTTGCTACCAGAGCCAAAGGACTGCAGCCATGGGGAGGAGCAGGAGGAGGAGCAGAACCGGGAGACACCTGGGAGCTGCATTCCCTGCTCCTGTTCGCTGTTCTCACCCTCCCTCAGCAGCCGCAGCAGAGCCATGGGCATCTTGTTCCCCTCTGTGGGTGCAACACCCCTTTGGTTTGTGCCTGGGGCAGGCTTTGGGCATCCTCAGCACTGCTTTGAATCAGCTGCTTCAGAGCGGAATCAAGCCTGAAATCTTCTAGGACATTTCCATGAGGCTCCATTTCAGCATCACTGGTTTCAGATTTTTCCTTTCCTTTTCCTTCAACATTTACTGGGTTTTTCTTGCTACACAGAAGCCATATTTAACAAAATGTGTGAAACATCCCAAAAACAGGAACATTGTATTCTGCTGACTTCAGCTGTGGGTTGCATTCACTCATTTCCCTTCTCTTTATCAAGGATCTGTCCAAACACTGGGGAATAGAAAATAGCAGGTGACAAGTGGGGAAATAAGATGCTGCTGTCCTGAGCCAGTGCTGGTCTGGAGCCCGTGTCCCTGGACAGTGAGGCAATAGAGAGAAGGATAAGCCATTAAAGGACAGAGAAAGACATTCTTCCTCCTAGTTTTGACTTTGTCAAGGACATCAGGAGGTTTCCGGTTGGCTATAAAATAAAAAGAGGAAAAACCCAGCAGCCTGTCCTTTCATCCTGGAGAACCACAGCTGCAGAAGAGCTGTGACTGGTTCGGTGTCTCCCATCTCTGCCTGTCCTGGAACTCACTCCTTCCCTCATCCTCTCTGGACAGTGCTGGTTTGAGCCCTGCAAAAAAACGTGAAAAAACCTCCCACCTCTCACCACGTGAAAGTAAATTTCATCTCCCAGGAGTATCCACATCCACCTGAGCTCAAAGCAGCAGGCTTAGTTCAGCCATGGCATTTGCACCCCTGGTAGCCACCCAAAACAGTTCAAGCGCTTCCAGGCTAAAGTAAGGGAATCTCTTTCTTGGGTAGAGGATCTGACCCCAGGACTGCCACAAGGCAAAGCAAACCAAATGCTTTCTGGGTTGCAGATGAATCTTTACATACCCCAACCAGGGCAGGCATCTGCTTTTTGGGCAGAGGGACAGCTGCCACAGCAGGAGACAACAGCTCGCACCCAGCGTTCAGTCTTGGCTGCAGTGACCTGGCTCCTCAATTTCCACGTGTGAAATCTTTTCTGATCTAAACAGGGGAGCTCCAGGTTCTGAACAGCTGCAAAAAAATGCAGATCTGAGCAGCAAGGTGGTTCTCCAGGGTGCTCAGGGAGCTCACCCAGCTCTAGCTGTGCTGTTACCAAGGAGCACTCAGAGGATTTGCTGCAGGATCCAGCTGAACCCTGAATTTTTCACCAATGTTGGCATTTCACCCACTTTTCCAGAAGCAATCCCAGAAGCTGACCTAAGACACCCGCATGGGGGATATTATATAACAATGGAGATTGTGTGTGTAGTTTATGTAAAAACACTTAATCTCACAGCTGCTTCCCTCCCCTGCACCCTGGGCAAAATTTTTCCTTCCATCTCCCGTTTAAATACCTGGTATTTGATCATTTCACAGGGCTGGCAAAACAAGCACAATGGAGGCAATGTTTGCTCAGATCTATTTTTGTGTGTATGTGTGCGCGTGAATTTTTGGCAGAATCAGTGTTTGCAAGAAGCAGATAAAACTTTTCTGTTGAAGAGGCACGGACAGCCAGGAATTGCTGCCTGCCAGCAAATCTCTGCTTACTGAGGGAGATCATGTCGTGGTTAGCCAGGTAGAGGGGCAGGATTCGGGAATCTAGAGAGCTTCCTTGTTAGGCTATAAATGAAGGAGTTGTTTAGCAATTACTTTAAGACAGTAAATCTCGGTGTATGAACCCACTTCAAGATAAAATCCGAACTTGGTTTTCCCTGCTTGTACAGCACAGATGCATATGCATCCTGGAAGCTACATAACCCAGTCATATTTTATTCACATCACACTCCAAGGAGCTCACTGACTGGAATTCAATAGAAACTGTTCTCTGTGTGAAAGTAATTTCAGAAAGTAATCTAGTTTATGGAAATGAAAGGCATCAAAACACAAAAAACACTGTTTCTGTACAAGTGCTTTGCTTCAAATATTTGACATGGAAATTTATATAATCCCTCCGGGGCACATGGGTTTCACGAGTGTTAACATCTTTTGAAATGAATTTCACAAATGTTTATTTGGAATACCAGGCATACAAATAATTTAGAATATCAAGGCATCTTGTTGAATCAGTCTTAATGATACAGATCTCAGATGGCTGTGGAGGTTAAAAGGTATGAATTTTAATTGGGTGTGCGGAAGATGTCATTTTCAATCACTGCACTGCATTGCCAAAGCTATCACTTTCCAATTCTAAGCTTCCTGCTACCTCCTCCTCGGCTCCTTCTCTTGCTTAAAGACCAAAATGAAACATTTTTCACGTTTTATTTGTGTGCTGGGCATGTATTAAATATGGAGTTTTGCTGCCTATCTTGGTTTATACAGGAGCCCATCACCGTTGTATTGCAACACTTCTCAAGCAGTAAAGAGGTTGACTTTTTCCAGGCAGATAGTGCTGTATTGTCATTCCAGTTTTATAAAAAGTTAAATTACTGAAGGCAAACAGCGTCGAGGAAGCAAAAATGGTTGCTAAGAGGGGTCAAAGTCAGATTTTACAGGTGCCTCCTCTCTTCCCTGCTTCCATGATGGGCCATGTTTACACTCTGGAATAAATCAGAAGTAAAATTGTTCCGCCATTTAAAATCTATGTGTTTTTAATTAGTAGATCCATATTTACATCTGGCTTTGGAAAATGTGATGGATAAGCATGAAAAGGAAAACCAACTGGGTACCTGTGAAGAAATCTTGGTCCATCTGCGTGGCAAAGGAGCAAGGATCCTGTTGGAAAAGATACCGTGTGATTGGGTAATTAAAAATTACCAGTAGGAAGGCAAATCAAGCCTGCAGAGGCAGCGTGGGTTCTGAGAGCTCCTCAGCCACTGAGTGCTCAGTATTGCAACTTTATCACTCATTTTAAGTTTGTTCACAACCCAGATTTGTAATCAGTGAGATTTTATCCAAGATACTGGGGTTTTGTATATTACAAAAAACTAAAAAGAAATTTGAGAGTGGTTTGTTCACACGGAACAAAGTGCTGGGCTCTTGTTCGCTCACTCGCTGGCTGCCCTTAGATGTGCTCAATCAACACAGGGAGTTAAGTCAGGCACGTTTTGGGGAAAAAAGTCCCTCTCCCATTCAACAGTCTTGGGCAGCCCATGCCTTCAGAGAAATGAAGCAGCCAAATTTCAACAAACCCCTAAAGAACATGCATTCAACTGATAACTTGGCCAAACATGGGTGGATTTCAAGGAGGGCGTGAAAAGCACTTTGTTCACAGGCAGCACACGGCCAATTTCCTTTCTGCTCCCAAGAGCAACGATAAAAGCTCAGCAAATGGCTCTGAGGTTTTTTTCTCTTTACAAGCACATTTTATTCCAAGAAATCATCATTGTTTTCTTTGAAATGTCCATTGTCAGCAGCAGGAGCAAAATGAGCAAGGCAAACATCCAACCCACACAAGTCTGAACCACTGGCAAAAAAAACCACATCGGTCTTCTGGTAGGACACATTAAAGATGCCCTGGTATAGAATTGTCAACTCTACCTGCACCCAGAGTGATTCTGATTTCAAACACTTGCTTTGCTGAGACTGATGGCCTGAAATATTTAATAGCAACCATTGTGGGTCAGGCAATTGATGGCCAGACCAAAGACTTTGGCCACTATTCGTAGAATCATAGAATCAGATAGAGTCCTGGAATGGTTTGGGTTGGAAGAGGCCTTAAGGATCATCTCATTCCAACTCCCCCACCATGGACAGAGATGCCAAGGAAAAGAAGAGAATAAACATGTATTTGTGCTTCCTGCATCTGGCAATCTGTGCCTTTAGGATGTATGGGCATGCTGGCCATAAATCGGTAGGATTGAAGGGGACTGACCCCCTGTGAGGCACAAATGTGTCCAGAGCATCCCTGGGAGATGTTGCACAGATCCTCTGATGAAAGAGGAACCCGTGAGTGTTTGAGCTGGCTCATAGTATCAACACCTCCACAAGCAGAACGTGTTTCCCAAACACATCTCTAAGAAACTCCCATTTTAGAAGGTGCGGGTTGGCCATAAAATTCCCCTTTTTTTATCCCTCAGGTTTCCACTTGTCCCCGCTCTGGTGGGTGGCTGGGCCCTGCTGCTGCAGCCTGGTAGGGCAGGTCCCCTCTCCATGGTGTGTGAGCACACTCTCCCCAGTGCCAGCCCCGAAACTCCCCCCTTGTTAGGGCACGGGGGAGGAACACAAAGCCCCGTGTTTTGCTTGAGTTCCTCCCGTGAATAGGCAGAACAAATGATAAGCACAGTAAGAAAGAAGGAAAGTTGTCCAAAGGAGGTATCAGTTTTCCTCGTGGGAAAGGCTTCCCAAGCCCTCCCCTTCCCCTCTGCCCTGCTCTGATGGGAATGAGCCTTCTGCTGAGCAGCCTGCACATCAGTTCCCTCCGTCCCTCACCTTTGTCTCCCCGTCCTTTTCACATGTCCTTCATTTCAGCCTTGCAACACACTTGTCATGAGCAATGACAAGGTGGCTGGGCTGACTTCCAGAGCTCCTCCCTCAGCAGAGCGGTGGCGGAAGCATCCCTTGGAAGAAAAACACTGGCAGGAGACCCTCAATTATTTCCTGAGAAAAGCTTGTGAGTTGTGATGTCCTTTCTGTGCTACAAACCACCCTTTCCAGGCAGCAGAGCAGGGAGGAGGAGAAGGGCAGTACCTGCCACAAAGCTGCTGGCTGGGCCGGGGAACGAGTTCCAGGAGCAGGCTGGAGTGAATAAAAGAATTCCTTTTCTGTACTCGAGGTGATAAAATGGATCTCCTGCAATGAAATGACTTTGCTGTCCTCCCACAGTGAGGCAAATCACCTGCTGGGGCTGCTAGTTTTCGGTGCTTTGGCTGCATCTGCCATCAGTAACACGTGGAAGATCTGTCTCAATGACACTCAAAGTTTTGGGGTGCAAGGGGGTACCTGACACAGGAAAAAGCTGATAACAGACGATCTGATCCTGTCCGATCCTGCAGTGCCTGCCAACAGTGCGTCCCTCGGGAAAGCACCGCTTTTCTTTCCAAGAATGTCCTTATTTGCTAATATCCAGGGGAAAAATAACTTTGTACGGGTTCTTGGAAAGGGTTTCACCATTTCAGAGATGAGTTTAGCCCCAGATTTTCATTGCACACCGACAGCAGCCCCATTTCACAGGTCGGTCCCGCTTTGTTCAAGTCTTCAGTGCACTTCATCTACTTGCCTGGCGCTGATTGATGCATTCTTTCTACTGGTGGCACTGATTTTACAGAAGTCTAAAGAAGAGGTAAACCAGTTCAGAAAGAAATATTTCTTGCTTAGAGCATCTATGTGTCTGTATATAGTAGACCATAGGATATAAGCCTCTGAGAAAACCCAGAGTGTTTAGGAAACAAAAGGTCTGTAAGATCCCACAAGTGAGTGGCTGGGGAGCAGCTGAGAGGAAAAAGGAGTGAGTTTCTTTCTACAAGGCTGCAGCAGGAAATGAGCACCAAGCAGTTTGAGTTATCAAATCCGGGCTCCTGATCCAGACTTGTGCTCCCTTCCTCCAACCAAGTGCCAAGATGCCAGTTTGTGTTTTAGAAAGCAGAACAGGCAGCCATTGGACTGGCTACTTCAAATACAACATTTAAAATGCTGAAAGTGCTAAAAATGGTCTTTTGCAGTGTATGTGATGTTACATTAGAGACCCCAGTTCAAGGGAAGGGCTCAAAGGAGTTTCATGTCTGTTGAGGATACGAAAGCAGCAGAGACCACTGGGAGGTCAAGATGGAGTATTTAATTTCACCAAAACCACAGCCCTTCTTTCTACAAGCAGAGTGTGCCAACACCTACAAGGCAGGTATTTCTTCAGCCAGGGCATACTCACTTCAGCCACGTCTGTCAGAACGTGCCAAAAGCCTGAAAAGCAGTGTCAATTGCCATGGTCATCAAAACATGACAGCAGCTCCAGGACTTTCTGGGAAGCACCTCCAGCACCAATGAGGAAACTAAAACATCCTAAAACCCATTTGAGGACAAGAAGGGCCCCCTTTAATCAGCAAGTCCTTCCCGTCACATTCCCCGGCAACCAAGTCATACAATCCCATTTCACAGGCTGAACAAGCCTCAGCTTCAAATGAACTGGAGCATTTGCCCCAAGGCCATTCCCAAATCTCTGTTGTCTGAGAGTCTCAAACTGCCTTCTGATATCCAGCCTGAATATATTCTCCATCAGTTCCCGTCTCTCTGTATTTGCAGCAGCACGGTCCATTAAAGCTCGGCAGCTTCAGCCCTCCCACAATCAGTCTCTGCACAACCAGCAGCCTTCAGCACACATCAGGCCAGGATAAATCATCCTGGCTGTGCCCATCTCCTCTCTTCATTCCTGCCTGAATTTAAACCAGTCCCCTGTTCCTGTTCCCATCAGATGTCCCCAGTCTCGAACACAAACATTGCCCCAAAGGAGCTCATGCAAAGATTTATCCCAAAAAGCAGAGAGTGATGCAAGAATGAGATCGTGTCCTTCACTGCAGAGATTAAGTTGGGGTAGACAGATATCCACAAAACCTCCAGATGCTGGGACAGTTACACCAGCCCAATGCAACCTTGAAGATGTTCCTTCTTTGCAGAATGTTTCCTCCTAGTACAGTGCTGGCAATTTTGGGAATCTCTCCTAAGCTGGGCCAGGTGATCGCTGCTCTCACTGCAAATGTTTCGGAAATGAGTTTCACGAGCAGTCTGGATCTGGGTTGCTCGCCTGGTAATTGGGGCACATATTTTTTTTTCCAACTGGATACAAAGCCCCAAATAAGCCAGCTGTGCAGGTCAGCAGGAATTGGAGTTTCTTCTTTTTTCTTTTTCTTCTTTTCCTCTTCATTTGTTATTGAATTGGAGACACTGGTTAAAAATAGCTATGTAAACCCACTGCAGGGAGTGAATGTCCTTCCCTCAGCACTTCCAGGCAAGTCCAAAACTCTTCACCAAGGCTGTGTGTGCCCATGTCTCTCCCACCGAGCAATCCCATCCCTCACGTTGGAGTAACAGCATAATAATTCCTCTTTTGGCTAAAAGCAGCCAAAGGATAGTTAGTCTCCTTTGGTAGACAACACTCTCAGGTACGTGGTGGGATTGTTGGGGTGTTCTGTGCAGGGCCAGGAGTTGCAATCGATGATCCTTGTGGGTCCTTTCCAGTTCCGGATATTCCACGACTCTATGGTTGTATCAGGAGGGAGCTGGTCCTCGGGGCTGCATCCTTAGGACAAATCACACAGGAGAAAAACAGGACTCCCCTAGAAATGAAGGGCTTCAAATTAAGAAGGTGATCAAGCATCAAAATTCCTTCCCAGCCGTTGGTTTTATTTCACTGCTGCTTGAAGAGACTTTTGGTAGAATTTCAAACCTATTTCAGTATTTGTGTCAGTTTGCTCACGCTCGTTGCAATCAGTATTTATTTGAATTTGGACAAAGATTATTGAGAATGGTGGTAAGGGAAGATCACATCTACAGGTTGTCATCTTGCTGGCAGGAAAATAAGTTTAAAAAACCTCCGATCAGCATCAAGTGGATTGCTTGGGAAATAATTTTCATTCCTAAATGCAATCATCTATATTGGATACAATGTTTATTTGTTAAAAAGAAAATAAAAATTGAGATGGGAAGCTCTCATATCTATAAAAAGACCACTTTTCCTGGCATTTATAAATATTAATTTGGAATGCTAGTGAAGAACAATACATAACAATAATGAGAATCACCAAATCCCATCATTTTTGACATTGTCGTTTCAACAGCTTAAGGATTAGCAGGTGAACTTTAAACATATTGCTTCCAAATAATAATAATAATAATAACAGTAATGATAATAACATCAGAATGTAAAAAATAAAACCCCCTTACTTCATTATATATTCCTGATGGCTTTCTTCTTCTAATAGCGTTTACAGGATCACTGCTTTGAACATTTGGATGACATGCTTAAAAAATTAACCTGGAGAAGGGGGAGGTCTTCTTATCTCCCTCCATTCTTGCAAAGCTTTGCTTAGCTCTGTCTTTGTTTCCCACTAACCCCTGACATTGACAGAGTCAAAGGCCTATCAACTAATACCCTAATTTCAGGAGGATTTTATATACACATCTATCTATGCGCATCTGCAAATGTTTTGTGCACGTGGGGACGTCTGCGCATAAAACGAGGCAGTGTTTGCAAAGATAAAGTTGCACCAGGTGTCAATTTTCACACCTCCCGCTAAATACGCGTGGCAAAAAAAACGATGCCACAATTTCATTGAAAATCCAAGCTATTGAGATCTAATCGCTGCTTAAGCTGTGGCTTTATTCAAATCTGGATCACCAATAGGGCTCAGGATGTAAATGAAGTGCAAAGAGAAATAAAGCAAGGGAAGGGGGGAAAAAAAGAAATCTATGATAGCCCTTTCCTTCAGCCATTTGATTCCCAAGTCCTTATCAGTCAATTAATGCATACTAAAACTTTAGTGGCAGCCTCAGTTTAACAGACCTAATAGCTCCAGCGAGTCCCCAGCATTAGCCAAACAAAACACACTTTCAGCTGCCTTAATATGAGACTGAAAAAAGGTCAAAATAGACAGGCTTTACAGAATAAATCCTGAAGATCCATTCTAATTTCCACTCAAGGATCTTTTAAGCAGTTCTTGGATGCTCTTTATGGTACTTTGATCCAAGCATAGTTTCATTAAAACTTTGTGGCTCGGTATTTTTAAACCTGATAGCTTCACTAAACTAGTTCTCAAAATGTTAGCTAAGCCGCTATGCATAAAACTACTTTACTGTCATGGTGTCTTCTAATATCACCTAAGTACAGGCTGTTGCAATTTTGAAAATGAACCTTTTCTACATTCACCAGATCTCGGCTTGGGAATTTCTGCTTTCGCACTTGAAGGCTGTCTCACAGCATAAAGGGAAGGTGCTGCCTTACCCCCTTCCTCTCCCCCTCCTTGAAACCTAAAACTAAAATTAGCTGCTGTACCTTATTTGTTCTGGAAGCAAGTTACACAGTACTTCTATCCACTGTGGTTTCCAATTGCAGGATTAACACTGGATGCTAAAAAAAAAAAATAAATAAAAAAAACCAACCACCTGAGAAAAATAGCGAAACATTAAATGGTGGTTTAAAATCCAGTTTAATGATGGCAGGATAAATTCCCTGAAGACTCAGGAAAACAAATGTTACTTCCCACCTTCATAATGTGGCATGTTAATAAATCTGATTTAACCGCCACAGATAAAAAAAAACCCAACCATGTCTCCAGAGATTGTCCTTTGCTCCCCTGAAAATGAGGATGGCTGAAAGGTTAGGTGACAATTTTCTTCCTCATGCCTGGTGTTCACAAAAGCCTTGATTTCTCGAGGAGCTTTTGTGGTGAGTTTGCATTACAGTAGTTAAGAGAATTACAGAAAGATGGCTTCAGAAGGGGCTGGGCTGAGTTTTTGAGAGAAAATACAAACAAAGGATTATTTTTTTAAAAGTTATTATAAAACTGAAGAGGCTGGATTTAAACAGGCACCCTTCACCCATCTGAGCCGAGGGACAAACTCCCACTGATTTTCATGGGAGCAATGGTCATTGTTGGGAAACAAACAACAAAAACTTGTAAGACAGACCCAAAACCATCTTTGGCTGTAAGATCACTTTCATGCATGGTGGACATTTGAGACCAAGCTGGACAATTAAGGCCAAAACACAAGCTTACCTGTATAGCCATACATGGAAATACAACTTTCATTATCTGCAGTCACCCCCTGTCCTGGATGGGTACAAATATCGTCCCGAAATGGGCCTGATGCTGGTTTTAACCACAAACCAGTGACTCTCCAGGGTCTGAGCCCAGGATCCCACCCTCTAACCTCAGCTCTGGCCCCAAGAAGTGCTCAGTGGGAGAGTTTTTGCTCCAAACCCATGAATATGAGTTTTTATATGCCCAAGGGTTCCATGCTCACTTCTTGGGCCAGGGTTGCTATTGACTGTGTTATAGGAAAGGCCACCAGCTCTTGGCTCTTTAATTCTCTCAGATGCTCTCTCCAAAAAAAAATGGAATTACCAATTTTTCCAGGCACTGCTGCCAGTGGGTTGGGATAAGACTGTCCCACTTCTCCCTGAGTCCTCATCACCTGGCAGAATTGGTTTGGTTGTTTTTGCTGCTTCACACACCTCTGAGGGGTCAGCAGAGAATCCTGTCAGCTGAAGGGCTGACAAAAGCTCCTGATGTCAGGTATAAAGAATGCCACCTACAGCTTAATGTCTGCACAAACCCCTCTGACTTCGGGCAAACAATGAACGTTTTTGTCTCCTTAATGCCCAGTATGCAATCGAGTGGAAATGCTACTTCCATCCTTAATCTACAAATGAAATTAAAGTTGTTGAAAGACACACGATAAACCGGGATCCTTTGTTTCTTACAGAAGAGGGGAAAAAATTGAAACCACTAAATATTTTAGCAGATTTACTAAATTTCCAATTAAATCTGGAATTACGGCAGAGCCTGTATCTCCCTCTCACTCCACCACACACATTTTCTATTTGAATAAAGTAGGTTAGACACAGCGCTCCCTCCACCCGCCCACCCGAGCAGGAATATTAATGAAGCAGATCCGTCGCCGGCGCGCTGGGCCAGCGGGGATGCTCGGGCATCCCTGGGCCCGAGCGTCTGGGAAGGGCTGGTTTATAGGGGAACAGCCTCGGCTATCCGGAGGGAGCGGGATATGCAAGGCAAGAGCACCCTCTGCCCGCTGGCAGGAGGGTCTGGCTCTGTTAACATGCCCCCCGTCCCTCCCCCTCCTTCCCTTCGCTGAGGAAAGGTCACGGGAAGCAGCTTACACAAGCCAGATGAGGTGGAGACCAAATCAGGACCAAGATTATGTGTCAGGGACTTAGAGACGGGAGCGGAAGGACTGCGTGCAGTGCCAGTGCGTGCTTTCTGCCCGGCTCCAGCCTTTCTCTCACCCCACAGAGCACCGGCCGTGTCAGAGGAAGGATAACGGGCATCCCCTCGCTCAAGGGGTTCCAGTGCCTGTGGCCAAGCTGGCCAGGACTCGGCCGAAAAGGTTTGAGACACGTGGATGTGCTTATGACTCTTCCAATCTGGTTCAGTCCCGTTTGGGATTGAAGGCACTGGCCATCACGGGAGGCACAGCTTCGCTGTCCCCTCGTCTGCGTGGGGAAAGCTGGGGAGATGTCCCCTGCCACAGGTCAAACCACAAGGGACAGGTAGACTTCCCCATAGGGAAGTCTGAGCCTGGAGCCTGGGCTGAAGAAAGGTGACAGCGGCTGTAAGGACAGGGTCACATCTCTGCTGGGCCAGTTTTGGGTCTAGCAGGTGTGTTCTTCCACCTCCAGCACCAGCCACGCTCTGGAAATGAGGCAGGGGAAGAAGCACAGAGCAGCCTTCCCCCGCCACATCCTTCAGCATCCAGCAGTCAGGGCTTTAGAGATGCCTTGATCCAGGACGCTGCATTTAGGACCATGCCCTCCATGTTTTGGCTCCGTGTCATTTCTGACATCTGTGGGGATGTCACCTCAGAGACACACAAACCCTGGAGAGCCCAAGGAGACTGTCACCATGCAGCCACAGGGACACGCCAAACAGGCAGCCGAGTGAGGAATGGGTGGCCAAGGATGCACAAAGGTGTGGAGAGGCCTTCCAGAGCAGCTTTTGGTGTAGCTTATCCTTAAACACCTTTTGTCACCTGGAGGTGACACCCACCTCGTGGGCACCACTCACAGGAAAAGCTCTGCTCCATCCCTGAATCCTTGGACATCCTCTGCACCTGCAGGAATAGCCGAGGAATTTCCTCCAGGGTAATGCTGTGGCACCACACCTCGCTGGAAAGCAACGTGCCGCGGTGGAAAATGCTCTTTGTCCGATGGTGAAACCTGAGCTCCGGAGGAGACCACCTGAGCATTTACACATTTAAACACCCAGTCCTGAGCTTCTCCTCATCAGCCACTCTGACAAATCCAGACACACCACTCACTTGTCCCAGGGATCCTGAGCGGAGCTGTGTGACACTGGACAGCTCTCAGCACACCAAGCCTTCCTCAGGGGGACCAGGGACAGGGGTGTACGATAGGAGGGACTTACAAAAGTTGCCTTTGCCTCACCACTGCCCACACAACACTTTTCCTATGCATTAGACAAGGCTTTCCCTCCCTGGACTCTTCATCCCTCCCATCCCACTCACTCCTTGCTCTGGCTGCTCATTGCAGCACTCAGGGACATCACTCTCCTCTTTCTTCTATTCCTTAGCACCATCTTGCACACAAGGGGTGGGTTTTTCCTGCCAATAAAACAAAATAAAAGAGTGGAAGATCCTTTTCTTTTCCTTGTGTAGCAGCTAAGCCCATGCAAAGTCATCACAAGGCTTTGCTGTGGCACAGAGCAGTTGAGAACAAGGCCGAAGAAATCAGCAATTGCCCTTATTTCCTCCTCTTAAAAACAGCTCAATTGGCCCATTGCAACTTATTCCTGCTGTCTCTATTCATATCTTTTCTTCCAGGCAGCTGCCAGTTGATGCTGCACATTTGCTTGGAGTGGAATACACCGGTGGGCCTGAGCTCTGAAACGTTGTTTCAGTCGTATTTCAATATTTAGCTTATACACATCTGTATAAACCCTGGTTTTTTTCAAAACCTTGCACACCAAGAGAGCTAAACGGGTTTATTTCCTTATTTGTGGTCGGAAAATGCAAATTCCAGCTGCAGAAGGTTTTGGCACCTCGAGTGGGCTTTCCCACTCTGAGGATGCCAACGCCCGAGCTGCTGACCTGGGCTTCCTCTAGCGTGGACTGAGAGAAGGGGACCTCCAACCACTCCAGTCCCTTGATTCCTCCAGGATTGCTGCCTTAGGATGGGATGGATCACCTGGCGCTGTGCTGGCTGGGATGCAGCCCTTCCAGGAGAGTCTTCCCTGGGAAAGGCTGAGACGCAAAGGGGATCATGCGAGGGGGAATTGGAGAGGTGTCTTCATCCTGTGCTGCCCCAGCCTGGGGAGCCACACGGGAGCCAGGTCAGGATATGTCCCATTTTCCGTGAGACATCAGTGAAGCCAAGGAAACAGAGGGAACTGTAGGAAATTCCAGTGGAACCTGCAGAGGTGTGGATTTTTTTTCTACCAAGTATATATTTATCATGATTTTATATTTTCAGACTTCAGGCCTGAAAATTCAGGGGTGAAGGTTTTCTTTTTTAAAACAAAATGTATGACTTCTCAATTTGAACACAAACAGTTTCATTTTAAAATGTTTTTATAAGGAAGAAGCCTTTGAAACCAAAAGGCTGAAAATAATTCTCCAAATGAGGCAAATTATTTCACTGCTGGTGAGTGGAGCACCGCAAAGAAACGTTTCAACAGCAGAAAAAAAGTGACCTAGCCTAATCTAAACTGACTTCAAATAATTTCCATAATTCCCAGTGGGAATTCCTGCTTACCATTGCTTCCTGAGTCGTAGAAATATCCACTACCATCAACCTGCCGTGAGCTTGTGGAGAGCAGCCACCGTGTTCTTACCAAAGGAAGCAGACACCAAACCTCCCTCAATGGGTTCAGCCAATCCCCATGGCTTTTACTTCCTCTGAGGGAAAAGGAATTACCTGCCAGGGCTGCTGCACATTTCCAACATACTGGGTGAAAACCAGGGCAAGAGCAGCCTTCCCTCCTCCTCAGATCCTGCACATCCAGTTCCAGGGGGTGTTTTGGTTCAGTCCCACCAGAACGGCAGCACCCTGTGCTTTCCTGCCTTGTTGGAGCTGGGGGTTTCCACTTCTCACCAGCCTCAAGCTTGGCAGAGGTGTGGGAGGCTTTTGGGGCAACTCGGTTGCACAATGGCTATGGATTTCGAGAATTGGAATCATGGATCATTTAGGTTGGAAAAGCCCTCCCAGATCGTTGAGTTCAACCATTCCCCCAACACTGCCCAGCCCACCGCTAACGCATGTCCCCAAGTGCCACATTCACAGGGCTTTTAAATCCCTCCAGGGATAGGGACTCCACCACTTCCCAGCTTCACGAATTTGTGGATGCTTTTTTCTTGTAGAGATCTACAAATAGATCCTGGACCCTCCTAGCCTGGGCTGGGGACTCAGTGGTCTCTGTCCCTGAAAACAGAGCCAACAGAGGTCTGGGACAACTTGCTTCTTGCAGGTCTTGTAGGCACTACCCTGGGTTATGTGATTAAACAGCAACACTGAGTTTGCAAAGCTGTCAATCCCATACCTTTCATCAGCACTTAATTCACATTAAAAAAAAAAAAAAACAAAAACAAGTCACACCAGCCCTTAAAAGCTTTGGAGCTGCATTTCTCATGGCTGCAATAATACTTACTTACAATATGGACTCTAGCTGCTTTTTATGTAACTGCTGCTCTTAATCAGCTCAGTATTAGCAGCTCTAACCTGCTCTTGCTTGATTTATTTTATTTTATTTCTAAAACAAACATGGCTTTACAATCTCTCTGATTTCCCAGCTTTTATGCCACTCCACTGAGGCGCTTTAAACATCTCATTTATCTCCCATACGTTGGGAAATTACAACCCCCCTCCTCTCCAAAACAAACAAGCAAGCGAAAAAACCTCCAGCTAAAATCTACACAGTTGGGAAGTGTTGATTTAAACAAAAACCCTGAAACAAGATAGAGAGAGACTAGAACACGAAAACAGACTCCTTTTTTTTCTTGCACAGATTGAGCTCTGAGGTTGTTTGCATCAAATGTTGACTTGTTCCAAGGCATCGTCTATTTAGATGTTGTGAAACTGGGAGGAACCAGCGTGAAATACATTTTTCAGTTGTTTGAGAAAGACTCTGCTGTTGTATTTCTCCTTGCACGGGTTTCCCTCTCTTCCTTCCTTCCCACTTCATCCCACTTGTGCAAAGGGGGCTGGAAGCAGTGGGAATAATTTGGAGTATCAGGCTTTCCAAACAAGGATGGGCAGGAAGAACATGTTAAGAGGGTTTTTTTTCTGATCTGTATTATTTATGAAAAAAATTCTCCCCTAATCAGAGAGGCTGATTCAAGGGTTGTGCTTGTTCCTGGGAGATGTGTTTCTGAATACTGACTGTACTTAGGAATATGTCTCCTCTCTACACTACTGAAACCACTGCTGTGCCCCAGTGGTCCGTTTTTCTAATTGCATAATTCCCTGAAGGCCAATAATAGCAAATTTCTTAAAAAATCTGTTGTTTTAGGCTTCTCTCACATCTTCTCTCCATCTATCTCCTGCCTAGTGCAATCACAGCATTTATTCTATAGTGTGTGAAACTAATGGGAAACTTTCTCTTCCCAGACACTGTTTTGTTATGTATAAGCCAGTGACTCACTTTTTTCCATAAATAAAAGGGACAATATTCCCCTCCTTATAATTGTCTTCAACCTGTTTTGCTTTGGGGTTTTTTTTTTCACGCTGTAACATTTTTATTTACCCACAGAAACCCACATAAAAACACTGCTGGAAGAACATGCTACCACAAGATGCATCCTCTCCTTATCAGCAGCCAAAATTTGAATTTTTAATTGAAGATATCACCCAAAGACCAAACCAGCTTCCCGCACTTCAACAAACAAACCCCACCAATTTAATGAAACATAAAGTGGGCGAAACACTAAAATCTCCTATGTGTGGATGGGGATGGGGGGGAAGGAAGAGTTGTAAATCTAAACCTTCCATTCCAGACCACATCCCCAAATGGAAATAAGCACCAAAGCATGTTGCTACATATTTTTGCAGAAAATAATTCCAAACAGCCTTATCAGCGGCGGCGGATCCGGCGTCGCACCCATCACTTATCCGTTGTGCCCTCTGCTGGATGCAGCACACAAAGGCAAGGAATATTATTTCCAATTAATTTTTGGCATCATCCCTTGGCATCTGCGTTAGGAATGCGAAGCGTGAAATTTGTAGTAGCAGGTTTAATATTTGATCCAGCCAAAAAAATGGTTTTTTGCTACAAGGACTTACCTTTGGTAGTGTTTTCCTCCCCGCTCGCCCCCCTCCTCCGGCTCCGTGTTGTGTCGCTGCCACCGAGCCTTGTTTATGGTCCAAACGGAGAAATCTGCCACCAAACGCCATCCATGGCAGGAATAATTTCATGCTGTGCAAAATTTGTTTCATTTCACATCCTGTAAGAATAATTACTTAGCATAATGCCACTTAAGCTGTATTTCTAGCTGCAAACATTAAGGAAATGGTAAAAAGCTCGATCTTGGTTGGGAGAGGAAAAAAAAAGGGGTGTTTAGGGGTCGCCGGGGTTTCTTCAAACTGGGTGCTTTTCACACCAGGGACAACTGGAAGAATTAAAGTGTTATGGATGATGTCACTGAATTTAAAAGCACAATGAACCCCAATATTTTCAATGATATTTGAGGTCACTCGTGTGCCGAGGACTTCGATAGGACACTGCCTTCAGAAATTGAGGATAAAACATGTAGCCCATACTGACCACATTTCTCATGTTTTCTGCAAACAAGTTTATTTGAAGGTGACCGTTTCCCAAACGGTCCTAAAAAACAGCAAGTGAAGAAGCTGAATCCTCTTCATGTCACGTCACAGATTCCAATTTTCATGTGATAAAAAACAGCTCTCAAGACGAGAGTCAATGTGAGGGGCAAGCAGGGTATATTGATCAAATATCAGCATAAGCTGATAGACTGAGCCAAAGGAGGCTCCAGCCTCCCTCCTGGGCCCCCACAAGAGAGAAGAATCCCCTTCCATATCTAGTCAGAATTATCCATGGTTCACTCTTACCTTCTAGCAAAACCAAGCTGCAGTCTTCAGTCAAATGCAAGACTGGCCTGGTCTAATTGAATTGGTTCAATTAAGTTTAAAGATCAAAATTATGATTGTGGGTTTCTAAAAAATTCCCACTTTCTCAATGCAAAACCACAGCTTGTAACTGAGTAGTAAATTCTCACTTGTTCTTTCCCAGATGCTGGAAATAAATCTTACAAAGAACTTCTCTTTCTCCAGTAATGGCAACCCTTGTGTACACCAAGTATCCAGGCTGACCTTCATCTTCCTCGAGGCTGATGCGTCTCTTCCTCCCTCACCAGCAAAGCCCAGTTTTGAACGGCACCATCAAGGATTTACTGATAAAATTCACTAGGAAAGAGTATGTTTGCCTTGAATTTGTTCAACCCAACAAAAGGCAAAATCTCCAGTTTGTTAGAAGCAGGCTGTAAAGGATTGATAGATGGGTGGATGGATGGATGGATGGATGGATGGATGGATGGATGGATGGATGGATGGATGGATGGATGGATGGATAGGTGGATGGATGGATGGATGGATGGACGGATGGATGGATGGACAGATGGATGGATGGACGGATGGATGGATGGATGGATGGATGAGTGGATGGATGGATGGATGGATGCATGGATGGATGGACGGATGGATGGATGGGTGGGTGGATGGATGGGTGGGTGGGTGGATGGATGGATGGATGCATGGATGCATGGATGAATGGATGAGTGGATGGATGCATGGATGGATGCATGGATGGATGCATGGATGGATGCACGGATGCACGGATGGATGGATGGGTGGGTGGGTGGATGCACGGATGGGTGGATGGATGGATGGATGGATGGATGGATGGATGGATGGATGGATGGATGGATGGATGGATGCTCTCAACCTCAGCACCCTCTCCAACCAGCCCTCTGCCAGCACAAATTCCCCCAGCTCCACTCATCTGAATAAAGGGATTCCAATTTATAGTCATCCTTTGTTTTCACTCTGTTTCAAAAAAAAGCCTTTATCGAAAAGTCAACTTTGAATATAACAGGAGTGTCAAGAGGCAGCAAGGGAAAAATAATACATTTTAGGAAAAAATTTGGGCAGGCAAATCCTTCAGGCCTGGAGTAGGTCAGCAGATCCTCCTTGGGCTTCATGAGCAGAGTTCTTCAGATTTTTTTTTAAGTGGCTTTACTACTAAATCAAAGAACATGGCAGGAAAGACCCCCAAAACCACCCAAACCCACTCCCCTCTTACTTGTTTTTTTCCCCAAATTTCGGCAAGCTGCTGCTCTATCTGACCAGCAGTGATGTGTTACAACTCTAGAACAATCAAGAACACTCAAATGCTCCCGTAGAAGGGACAATGTGGTGCCACCAGCACTCTCCAACCTCTCTGTGTGGCCCTCGGTGGCCGTGGAGCTGAGCAGTGTCTCACAGCCACCCTGCAGGGGCAGCGCTCTGGCTCCGTCAGGCAGATCCAAACCAAACAGCCTGTCCAAGGGTACTGACAATGATGTCTCCATTCCCCACTCCTTGATGGGAGAACTTCAGCTGCCTGTTTGCTTAGGTAGTGCCATGCCAAGCTCCCAGTCCTGGAAGTCCCTGGAAAAATGGTGAGGGTTTGGCAGGGTACACGCATTAGCATCCCAGTGGGAGATGCCGTTTTTAGTGTGGGCACCTTGCTTCATGAGTCCCCCAAATGCAGAGGTTGGGGGACACATCAGTGGGATTTTGTGCTCTAAAACCCCCAACTCAGTGTCTTCCAGGCAGGGGTTGCCTGTGACATTGTCACTTTTCATGTACAAGATGCTTTCACAACTTTGCAGAAGTTTTCGTCTTTGTTTAAAATACGCAGTGGGGGGACATGGGGAGAGAAGGCAGTAAGTACCTTCAAATTCATGCAGCACTTACCAAAATCAACATTAAAAACCAATTCACATGAGAACATCCAAGTGCCTCCACGCTGAAATACTTTCCATCTATAAATCCCACCGATAAACCCAGGGATGGCTCTAGGGCAGCCAGAATTGTCTCCTGGGATATGGAAACCTCAGCACTGCTCTGCCTGACCCTGGAGTGGTTGCAAAGTGCTCAGAACAGTGGTGCCTCCTCATTGACCATCTCCCACTGAGTTTGGGAAGCCTGTCCCGTGAGCAGGTTTGGGTAATGCACGTGAACACACATGAGACACATGAATTCCAGTTGCATTTCAGGGTGGATCTCCCTGTGCCACATCTGCCTCCATCACTCTCTTTTAAAGAGCAAACACAAGTTGCCAACATCCTCATGAAGGATAAGCCCAACAATTTAGCAGTTCCCCCTTTTTTTTTTATTTTTTTAATTTTTTTTAAACACCACATAGATTCCCAACAGGATTTGGGGGGGTTTTGTTTTAATGGCAAGGCTAAAATTTGCTGATCCTCCCCGTGGCGAAGTTACTTTCAAGTCAGTGAAAGTTCTTGGCCCGCAATGAAAAGTCTTTGCCAATTAGCGCTCAACAACTTCAATTCATCCCTCCTGGTTCAAGATGAGTAGGAACCTAATAAGGCTGCGATAAAAGGGCAAAAGGCACCGAGTACCCAAAGGGGATTAATGGGCTCTTCCATTTATTTGTCTTCCTAACAGCTGAACTGTTACAAGTATTGACGGTCTTCAAACGCCGGGCGCCGGGGTCTCCAATGGCCAACTCCAGCTCCTGGCCCCGAGGGGCGAGGGCTTCCCCCTGGGCGATGCCAAAACCAACAAAGCCCCGGGGATCAGGTAATGAAACTTCAGCTTTTCCCCCCTCCTCCTTCTTCTTTGAGATTTATTTACTGGCAGCTGACAAGGGGCAAATTCAGCTGGAATTGTGTAGTCAAGGCCCTGTCAAGCCTTCAGAGGCACCCTTATGTCGAATCACCTTCCTGACTGGCATGTCGCTGAAAAGCCCTCGGCGCTGGTCCTTAACAGCTCCCGACAGCACAAAGGACACTCCAGACAGATGCCTACATGGCATCCTGCAGCATTTTAAAAGAGAATTAGTGGTTTTAATTATGGTCGTCGTATGAAAGGAAACCATGCAAGCTCGGCAGGAGACCTTTGATCAAACCCTTTTGCTAGCACAATGCCGCGGAACTGTGACTATTCCTAGCAAGGGGCCTTTTCTCGCTGAATGACTCACCAGTGATCTTTGAATGCAGACAAGTTCCTCACCCTCCCTCTTCATTAGCGAGCATTTCTATACAGCCCCTATATAGTGCGCCGAGTCTTGGAGCTATACAATGGGGGGGAAAAAAGAATCCCTACAGATTCTGGCCTCTACTTAGGAAGTGCTGAAGGACTCTGAGTGACTTTATTCATTAAAACAGGTTGCTATTAATTAACTGTCATAATAAAATAAAGAACTATTATTTGCATTTCTTAGTGCGCTCCCTTTAGTAATATGTATAAAAGATGCTTGTAACAAAAATGAATTTATAAGGCAGAAAAAACCCTCAGAAGTCCTTTTTTCCCTCTCCCCCCCCCCCCTTTTTTTTTTTTTGAGGTCTAGGCAGCAGGAGCCTGACTAATTATTAGGACCCGTTTTGCAAGAGAACAAATAGAGGTAAAACACAAATATGAAAGTAATTAGGAAAATGCAAAATCCTGTTTACTTGGCAACCGATTCATGCAACTGAGACTAACGAAGAGCAAATCAGCTTTGCTTGTTTGATAAACTTCAGGGTGCCACCTATGAGGAGCTGATAAAAATTAAACTCTGCCAGCATCCCTCTGCACCGCCTTTTAGCCAACAGGCTCAGCAACATCCACGCAGCGGCTCCGTCTGCGAGCACCAGCAAATCTCATTTGAACAGGTTCAGGCGGAGGAATTTCGGAAGTTCCATCAGTGCTAGATATTTCCCCCTCTGTGGCATATCTTCTGCTGAACACCCAGCACAGACCCCTGCATCTCCTGTGCACAGGATTTACATGGACATGGAGCACATCAACGGCACGGTTCTGATTTTGTCCCTAAGAAAGCATCACCTTCCCACTGCTCTTCACACCTGGGAAGGCTTTTGCCAGTGGGAAAGTCCTTTTTGTAGCCCCCACCAGTGTTTATTACAATACAGGATGATACTTTACTCAGCACAGACCCTCTTTTCTCCCAAGCAGATAGTGGGATCCACAAAAGCTTCCAATTATTTCAAGACTGTGCGGCTAAGGAGGGGCATCTAATCAAGATAAAGAAAACCTTCGGCTCAGTATATTTGCCTGAATGGATTTGCAATAATGCAGGTAACAAAAGCACTCAAAAAATGGATTCCAAACGCTTTTCTGCCAGGGCTGGAGGATTGGTTTGGAGAAGGGAAGGAGAAAGCCAGCCCTGAGAAAGCTGCACGGAGGAATGTGTGATATTCCCTCGCTCTGTACAAACACTTCTGCAGGGATTGAGAGGAAGGAAGAGATTTAAGTGAGGCACAGCCGACCTGAAATGTAGTCAATTACAACACAAAGAGTTAAAATGACACCCCTGAACTGCTACTCTTCCCTTTCAGCTTTCTGCTTTGTGGCTTTGCAAGCCAGAAGCCGCAGTTTTCCATCTTTTTATTGCTCATTTCTCACCTACTGTTTGGACAGCAATGGCTCATAGGAATTAACGGGGAATTGCTATAGAAATCATATACTACAAAAATAAATCAAGAGTGAGAGGGTGAAAAGTAAAGGATGTTATTTTGCGGCTGGAGTTAGAGATTCCTAGACAGCAGCTTGATTTTTATACGGGAAGGATTCAGTGAAAGTTGGGAAAATCAGCACTTGGAGAGAAAGAGAGAAGTGGTCCCCTTCTAAAAGGATCTATCAGGAATAGTGGCCACGTGTCCCCACGCACACCTCAAACTCCAGGCCAGCAGAGCATCCACCTGCAACACCCCTTGCTCCTGCCCACATCCCAGTCTGCTCCAGAGATGCTTTTTGATAATGTGATCTCTACTTCTTCCTTCTCTGGTAATTTTACCAGTCCAAAAGAAATCCCGGCCTGGCAGCAATTTGTCTCCTGCAAAACACTGGGC
Source organism: Rhagologus leucostigma (assembly GCA_013397725.1). Lineage (NCBI taxonomy): Eukaryota > Metazoa > Chordata > Aves > Passeriformes > Rhagologus > Rhagologus leucostigma. The sequence goes on along the minus strand of VZTD01003380.1, from coordinate 414,944 downwards.
TGAGATACCACAAAATCACAGAATAAAGTACGGAGCTTTAGATGAACAGAATTTTGCAGGAACCCCACCAGAGTTTTGGGTCTGTTTTAAGCATTTGAAGTGCTGTTAACTGATAACATATTGAAAAACATTCTATTTTATGTCTTTTTTTTTTTTTTTGAAAACAAGCAGCTGAATTCTTGTTAACAAAGTCACTCGGCTTTTGGGGCAGATCGAAAAGCAGGGTGGATTCATACCCTATTCTTTCGGTTAAAGCCCCTGACATCTCCGAAATTGCAGTTCTGGCATCCCCAGGAGCCACGAGGATGTGGCAGAGCAGATGAGGATTCTGGGCTCACATGGAAAGAGGCCACAGCACGGATGCCACAAGCCGTGGGGAGAGCAGCATCCCAGGGGAGCTGCTCTCATGGCCCCATGCGGGGTCTCAGCACCACAGTCCCTCCACCCCAGTGCAGGACACACCACACTGCTGCCAGCAGAGTCCCTCTGCAAGGGAAAATACACGAGTTGCTTGCTCACTTGCTCACAGCTGGAACTCTAAGCAGTAAAGGCCATCCCATCATAAAATCCCAGTGGAATGAAAGCAGCCATCCCTGCAAAGCAAGGGAGGCAGGAAAAAATGGGTTGGTCTCTATCCATTCCATTCCAGCAGGACATCCTGTCCTTCCAGTACCTAAACAGGCTACAACAGAGCTGGAGAGGGACTGTTTACATGGGCATGGAGTCCCATGGACAAGGACAAGGGGGGAAGGCTTCAGAGTGAAGGAGGCCAGGGTTAGATGAGATACTGGGAAGAAATTCTTCCCCGGGAGGGTGGGGAGGCCCTGGCACAGGGTGCCCAGAGAAGCTGTGGCTGCCCCTGGATCCCTGGAAGTGTCCAAGGCCAGGTTGGACGGGGCTTGGAGCAACCTGGGACAGTGGGAGATGTCCCTGCCCATGGGAGGGGGTGGAATGGGATGAGCTTTAAGGTCCCTTCCAACCCAAACCATTCTGGGATTCTGTGATTATGATTCCGCAGTGCCCTTGGGCAGAGGAACAGCCAGGGCCCAGAGCACATCCAAAACAGTGAAGGACCAGGCTCCTGGGAGGGCACCATCCTACAGCTTGTCCTGCTGGAAACCCACCACAAAAACACGCAGACACAGCACAGCTAATGAACAGTGGCTTTAGGAAACCTCTTGGCTCAGCAACAGAGGAAACAATCAAATGCTAAATACATTTTTACATCTAGAACGGATGCTACATTCATAAAAAAAAAAGATATTCACAGTACAGCAAGATCATAGCTTCCTTGTAAAAGAAAACTCTGCTTTTTGAAACTCGGTATTTTATTCAGTGACGAGCTTCTCCCCTACCCCAAAAAAAGTTCATTTGGCAACAGCAATCAAAGACCAAACATCACTACGTTCCTGCAGAGACAATCACACTTGATTTCCTCTCTGCTGCCATTTCTGTCACCTTTTAAAACCATTCTCACGTTGCCAAGGACTAATTCAGGTTTTAAGTCTCGACTTCAACATTTCAGCAGCATCGGGTGCTACCCAGCTCCCCGCCTCAGCTCCGCTTTCCTTCTCCTCAGCCCCTGCAGCTCTTCCCTGAGGTGCTGCACAGCCTGCAGGATGTCCTGGCGCTGGGGATCGTCCTCTGCTTTCTCCGTGTAGAGCAAGAAATGTTTCACAGTTTCGGAGAGCAGCGTTTCGGGATCCACGTCCCCCCGGCGGAGGCGCAGCATCCTCTCGCAGGCGATGGCGTAGTTTTTGTGCCAGTTCACCGGGTGATTGGGATGGGAGTTGACAATTTCTTTGTACGACTGTTAAAGGAACAAAAAAAAAGAAAAAAAAAGAAGGTGGGGGCAGCAAATTAATTGAACGAAGGGGGAGCAACAGCTTTTACCAGTGCTTCAAAACCGCCTGGAAAGAAACAGATGCTATTTAGGTGTCCAAGCCCAGAGCTGGAGTATTTCTGTAACTCGCTCTGCGTTCGCCATTCAGCAGCATGAATCGGAAATCCAAGGGGGGCTGAAACGTTTCCCTTCCAACAGCAGCTGTTTGTTTAGAAACATTACAGATGATGGTGATAACCCCACGGCACATTATGTGCTTCCCCCAGAGGGGTGTTACACCAAGCTGGGGGAAAAAAGAGATTTAACTGCCGCGCCTGCAAGACATTTACTCAATATTTCAGGAGATCAGGACGTCTTCCACAGGACTTAAGCAGTCTGTTGACTTGAGTGGGAATATTCATAACCTCAACAGCAGGCATGTGCCTGGGATCTTTGCAGAACAGCAAAAATCACAGCAAAACGGGCAAGAATTAAAGAAAGTATTTGTTGATTCTCTGCTGGAGTATGAAATACTGCTCCCCTCTGCTGACACACACTGATCACTTGGTGCATCTGTTGGCATCTCAGGCAGTCCAGTATTTCCAGAGATACCTACACCAGCTCACAGGTGTTATTCTTTGTTGTGAAATGCAGCAGAATTAATTTGCGGCGAGAAAACTGTCGGATTTTACACTCGCTGGCTCAGATGCACGACTGTGTAATGACAGAGGGGACAAGTGCAGAGAGGGGACTTCAGGACAAGCAATCTCTTGGCATGGGTTTGGAGCCCAGCACAGACAACATAATTATAGCAAAAGCAGGGTGTTGACTGGTTTGCTTTTGGCATCCTCAGTGACCGAGGGGGCAAGCAGGAATGGATAAAATCCCTGAACAAATCTCTTTGAATCGGCTACGCTCCCAGTTTGGATAAACAAGGGGAATGCAGATTACAGGGCCTGTATGGAAACACCGTGTTTCCATGGACTCCCGAAATTTAAAAGAAAAGGGGGGAAAAAAATATGATGGAGGCTGCAGGGAGCGTTCCTAACCCAGATCTCACAGGACTTACAGTGTATGCAAATGTGTAAAGTTGTGATTTCATTTCTGCAGTCACACTGGCCGTTTCTGCAAGGTCAAAGATGAAGAAAGCTGTTTTCATCCTAGGAAAACAAGAAAAACTTCCATGTGGTAACTGCTTAATGCAACCAGCTCACATCACAGGGTTATACACAGCTTCAGCATATCCACGTGTGGGACAGCACACAGATCTCCATTTCAGTCATCAGTGATAACAAACTTCTCTCCATAATGTGTTTCCTCACCCTACATCCCAACTACCTTTGAGAGACTTTGAGCAGGACTTCCTGGGGAACAAAATAGCCACTTTCCTGAAGGCTTTGCTGGAGGCCTTGCACGCCTCATCTCATCCTGCCAGCCTTTTCCTTCTAAAGCTTGGCACGTGTAGACCCAATAAGGCCATGGCCCATCAAGCTGCCTGCTTTGGTGTGTGTTTCCACACCAGCGAGCTGGCAGTCCCCACTGGCTGTTGGAAGAGAGCAAAGGAAAATTACCTGGCTTGCCACATCTCCTCGTTGGCGACAGCTTCCCAGGAAGAGGGACTGAAACTAAACGGGAATGGAAATAAAATTCAGCCATCGGATCCACCTTGCTAGGTTTCACCCACCACAACCCTTCCAACCCAGGCAGCTACAGAGCTCCCAGGCAGAGGAAAACCTGTCATGGAGCCTGTGGCTCTGACAGCAGAGAATTCAGCTGATTCTCTGTCATTTAAAAAACTTTATTCCTCTCTCTCCATAGAAGGAGCCTCTGGTATATCAGGTGTTTCACAGCATCCCAGTTCTCAAAGTCAGAGATGTTTTTTACCACCACAGGTCAATCTATGACATTTAAATCTCTGGATGTCTCAATAATTTTAGTTCCTGATCAAGTTTTAAGGTCAGAATTGGACCTAATACTTGACTAGAGACATCCTTGCTATTTTTCACTCTATTAAAAATCACAGATCATGGTTTGGATTGGAAGGGACATTAAAGCCCGTCTCATTCCAAACCCCTGCCATAGGCAGGGACACCTTCCACTATCCCAGGCTGCTCCAAGCCTCATCCAACCTGGCCTGGAACACTGCCAGGGACGGGACAACCACAGCTTCTCTGGGCTGTGCGAGTGTCTCACCACCCTCCCAGAGAAGAATTTCTCCCTGCTGTCTATCCAGAACACAAAACATTGAGATTACGGCTCTTGTTTAATTCCTCCAACCCTGCAGCAGGTGTGGCAATGCTGCTGGCAGGAAATGATGAGCAGGAAGGAGCAGAGGCTCCTCTGCCTCGTACCTGCCATAGTCTTCAGTCCAGTTATAGAGGTTCCTTGTGAGGCGAATCCACTCTCCTGGGTCAAACACAGCTCCAGAAGGAACCAACTTTTCACACGTACCCCAGGGCCAGAGCGAGTGGCTCCTTCTCCAGGTCGAGTCCCCTTCATGAAGACCTATGCAGACAAACACTTCCTTACTGCCAAAAAAACAACAGAGAGAGCAGTGGTGAAGCCACCCCAGAGACCGTGGGCCACCCCGTGTCCCTGAGCAAACCGCACACACCACACTGCGCAGCAAACACACCCATCCAGCAACCTCCCATCAGCACAGGCACGTTTTGGGTCAGCCTGGAAAACAGATGAATTCCCCATCCGGCATTGCCCACCCTGTGCTGCCAGCACAGCTGGCACATCCTGTCCCCTCTCCTGGACCTCCCAAACAGGCCAGAAGCTGTAGGAGAAGCCCATTTCTGCCCACTGGCACCTGGCTCTGCTCCTGTGCCTCCCCACTCTCGCAGGGCTCACCCCAGCTAGTCTAAATGCAGATGCTATTCTTATTCATGTGAGTATCTAATCCTTTCTCCACTCTTACTAAGCTATTTTTATATGATGATTATTCCTGGAATACATTCATTCTATGCTAATCAGTTGGCCACAATGTTCACAAAGGAGAAGCAGCAGCAATTTGCTCTCCAACCATCGTCGTTCCGAGTACACGGGAACGTTCCTTTTCTCTGTGATGAATTATATCAACAACAAAAACAAAAAATCATCAGTAAACACTCTGCAGATCACCTTTTTTCCCCTCCTTCCTAAAAAACCAAAACAACCTCAAAACAACAGGCAATATTATAACCAGATGGAGTTACTTCTGCAGAGATATTTTGCTTTAATTGCAGAAATAATCTCGCCACCGGGGAGGAAGTCAGTGGAGAAAATTGGTCTTTTGGATGCAGTACCAAGCTGTTCCATAAACAATTTCAAGAGTAAAAAAAGGGTCAGAGATTTTAGGAAAGCTGTTACATATGAAAGGAATGCTTACTGTTTATTTACTTTGAGGAAACGATGGAGATTAAAGGCGAGTGTCCCGTCGGGTAATACTCCTTCCACAGGATTCCACCGGTTCCCGGGAAAATAAACGCCAGGTAAATGCTTGGCCAGCTTGGGTAAATACCATTCGTAAGTCATCATCTACAATAAAAGATATCATCACAATTGAAACAAGAATCAGAAGACTGACATCCAGAAGAAATGGTTTCTGCAAGAGTAATGACCATTCGCTCAGGGAAGTCACCCCCCAAGTCAGCAGTGACACGAGGCCACAGCACCACACTGGGTCACCGTGGTCAGCCCACAGCACCAAACCAGGTCACCATGGTCAGCTCACAACACCAGACTGGGTCACCATGGTCACACCACAGCACCAGACTGGGTCACCATGGTCACACCACCAGACTGGGTCACCATGTTCAGCCCACAGCACCAGACTGGGTCACCATGGTCACACCACAGCACCAGACTGGGTCACAAGTGCCTTCTGACCAGAGGCACGTGGTCCTCACTCCAACACAAAACAGCCACTGCTGGTAAGACACGCAACAGGGATTTGGTTTGGTTAAACACAAGGAATTGGGTTTGGGGTTTGCCAACAAGTCACAGACTCTTGTTGCAAGGCCAAGTGAGAGGATGGTGTGGCAGTGGAAGTGTGGGTGGCCCATCCTGTAACTTTTTTTTTCCTTTTCCCATTTCTCAGTGAAAAAGAAACGTGCACACCAAGCTGTATCCCAGGGTTACCCACAACTCTTAAAAAAAAAAAATTAGTTTTATTTATTTCCACATCATGAGTTTTATTGAACAGAGAGACCCTCTCAAGGAGATCAAGGAACAACTGAACTTTTGCTGCTTATGTTTAAATTTGCCTTTCTAAACAGCACTTTCTGAAAATACCTCCTGGTCCACTAAGGTGACATCCGGCCTCATCCCCTCACAATAATGAAGGTAACGAAGGGCATTCCCAGGCAAGTCTCCTCTTAGCAGAATCACTGCCCCCGTTGGCATAGAGGACAGCACGTTTCTTGCAAACTTATCAACAACATAGTTGTTGCTCTGATCACAGGTGCTGAAGAGAACAGATGAAAAACAGAATCTTAAACCCAGGTATTTGCATGGCTTTGCAGAACTTCAGAACAATTTTATGCAATAGGCACCCACGGGGGAAATCCACCTGGTCAAATCCACCTGATGAAAACATGACAGAATCACAGAGTGGTTTGGGTTGGAAGGGACTTTAAAGAACACCTCATTCCACCCCCCTGCCATGGGCAGGGACACCTTCCACTGTCCCTCCTTGCTCCAAGCCCCATCCAACGTGGCCTGGAACTTCCAGGGATGGAGACTGTCAACAACTTAATCACTACAACAACTTAATATCCCCATTTCCAGAGAAACTGAGATACAGAAATAAAGCATTTAGAGCACAGGCCCTCAGAAAGCAGCACTAGATACATAAACCACTACAGTGTTGCCAAAATACACACCCACTGCACACCTTCACCTTCATTCTGATTTCTTCTTGGGCTAAATCTAAATACTTATTAGTTGGTGCTGGAAGTGCCAGTACAACGATGATTCTGCAGAGCATTTGAAATCCTCCTCATCCTTTAATGTTTCAATTAAGATTAAAAAAGCCAAGTTTTTGTAGTATCAGGCAGAAGTAGCTTTACACCACCTGAGATTGGATCCTTCTATTACAGTTATGTGCACATACTCCAGGTATGGACTCAGATGACACTCCAGGACACGAGCTATGACTGGCTCACCTATGGACAAGCCTTTGGAAAAGGTGTGCCAAAAAAAGGATTCCTGAGGATGAAGTCTACACTTCCTTGGTCAACCTCTACCTGAGCATCCCTACGAGTACACTGGTTCCTATCCAAGTGACTGCACGTGGTTATGGGATAGGGAAGCCCCACACTACAGATTTAACTCTTCAAAAATGGGGGAAAAAAGCAGAAAAAACCTCAGGGCACAAGGTAACCTGAAGGAAAGCAAGGGAAGTTTGGGCCAAATGAATTCTGCAAATCTCCTTAGGAGATGAAGCACAGAATTACAAGGATTTTTTAGTAGAAGTTTACATATCTACAGAGTTTTTTTCCTTCAACCTACGTGACACCTCCTGGAGTTACAGCCTGGAGTTGGTGACTCTGAGGGAGATCAGACAAGGGAGTCCTGCAGGCTGTGACCACGCAAGCTTAGGTGGGGTGTGAAAAGTGCCTTTCCCACTCTCAGACAAGGACAGAAACCCCAGGAGCACCCCAACCCACCCTGTGAGGCAGCACCAAGGGAATTTCTCACCTGTAATTTGCCCAAAGTTGAGAAGCAACGAGGGCAAGAGCAGGAAGCCACTCCAGCCACGGCAGCAGCCGGGCGCCCTCCAGCACAGTGCTCCTGCCAAGGTTGGCCAGTGTGGCCAGCCCCAGCCCTGCCAGCACGGCCACCACAGCACTGCTCTGCAGCCAGAACCGCTCCACCTAGGAGAGAGAATCCCAGAGGTGGGGTTGGCTTGGAAGGGACCATAAAGATCATCCCATTCCGCCCCCCATTTCACACCTTCCGCTAGACCACGTTCCTCCAAGCCCCGTCCAAGCTGGCGGCCTTGGAGCTGTATTTTGGCACCTTCTGCAGCTTCAAGACAATTGCCTGCTCCTCGTCAGGTGGTTTTAAGGTTTTGAATGTTCCTCTCAAAAATTAACATGCCAGAGCAACTTTGGGAGTGCAACTTACCACGCCTAGAAACAGAGGCTTTGTAACATCCAAATTTGCTCTCCAAGCAAAGAAAAGGGAATAAAGGCAGAGCATTCCAGTGAAGAGCCAGATCACAGCTGATTTCTGCTGCTTTGACCTATAAAAAAAACAATGTATCACTCCTGAGACACAGTGAAAAATGAAGCAAAAACTATATGTGCTTGAAAGCCACTAACTCTTTGCATATCTAAATGCATTTAGCTGATGAGCCTTTCTTTACCCCCACCATTTATGAAACTTCTGTTTTCAAAGCACAAAACCATCAGGATTTCAGGAGTTTTAAGCTTGCCACCTACCAAGCCACAGGGTTAACCAGGAGTAAGGGATATTTTGCTCTTAATAATAGATGACCACAGCCAACTGCTGCAATTTCTGCAGCAGCAAGCAGAAGGCAAAGCCAGCTGCCTATGCAGGCAGTAAGAGAAATGTGCAAAAAATGCGCATTGAAGCAAATATTGTCCAACTTACGGCAGTGCTGTGCTCACACAGGCCACGAGTGCCAGGGCAAGGATGGGAAGGGAGAGCTCTGACTTCATCTGTGCCAGCTGGAAACTGTGGAGAAGTTAAAGCGTGGATGTGTCACCCCCAAATCACCCCCTGGCACTCAAAGTGTCAGGAGAAACAGGGAATAAGCACAACAGAACATATTCCCATTCTGCTGGGATTAAGTCTACCAGAAATGGGGACAACGGTGGGTTACACGGCAGGATTTTGAAGGAAAGATCATTGGGGAGGGGGATCCAGTGTTCTTCCTTCAGTGGGGAAGACAGAGGGCATGAATGCTCTCCCTGTGCTGGACACACATGGCCCCAGCTCTGGACAGGATGAGGAAAGGCAGGACAGGAGCCACTTTAGCCCAAAGGACAGCAGCAGCAACAGGTTCCTGTCCATGAAAGGCACAGCCAAGGTGTTACTCACAGCAGCATCTCTCTCATACCGGACCCTGTCTCGGACTTGGCCTGAAATAAAAACAAAGGAAACCCATGAGAAACCCACACACTGACCGGGTATCACTGGGGCAAGGGAAGTCTTCTCATTTTCTGTCTGCAAGAAAGGCAGCAACCTCTACTCAAACCTTCACTGCAGGCTGTTCTCCCACATTGCTGTTTTATGTGACGCCACTGAAGGATTTACCCCCTGGAGAAGCATTTTTTCAAGGTGCTGACAACTCATTATCCTGTGATTAGAGCATGTCATCTGGTTTAACCATGATCTCTGCTATATCATGGAATCATTTGGGTTGGAAAAGCCCTTTGAGATAGAGTCCAATCATTCCCTCAGCACTGCCCAGCCCACCACTGCCCCATGTCCCCAAGTGCCACATCCACACATCTTTTAAATCCCTCCAGGGATGGGGACTCCACCACTGCCCTGGGCAGCCTGTGCCAATGCCTGACCATTCTTTCTGTGAATTTTTTTTTCCTAATATCCAATCTAAACCTCTCCTGGCACAACTTGAGGCCATGTCCTATATCTTCATGGTGCAATTATTTTCTGGGACATCTCCCCACAGCCTAAGATGAGCTCAATTCCTCCTTGATTACCAGACTTGCCCCTCTCTCCTCTGCCCTGACAAATGCAGAGCTATGAGATTTATATAAGATACATGAGAATTTTTATTGCAGAGACCTGCAATGCATGGCACAAGTCCGGGAAAAAAAGACATGCTGTGTGGAGGTGAGGAATTACCTTCATTGCTGCTTGTTGGAAAAGCGGTGGCTACCAGATAAAAGATAAGGTAAATGGGTTCAGGAGGTCTGGAAGGAATATTTAATCTCAATAAAAATGGAACAGTTCATTGCATTCAGGATTTGATTAAAAAAATAAGTGTCAGAGGATGGAGAGCCAGCTTAAAGCTCCTGAAGCCCCACCTTGCTGGCAGCTGAGGGCCCCAGACACATCCTTTGCAGAAACGACATTTCTGATCTAGGGCTTATAGGTGGAACCCTTGTCAAAATATTTTCTGGGCTTTTTTTTGATCCTGCCTGCCCTTAAAACAGAGCTACGGGATGTAAAAGCTGTCTGTCCATCCAGCAGTGCTCTGGCATTCTCCCAACTGGCACCGGGACCAAAAGCTTGGATTTTGCTGGTATTTATTGCTCCTGCTTCAGACAAGTTCATCCTAAATGTGATTTGTGGTGTAGGATTACACGCAGTCCATCCCTAAGCCTCCTGAACATCAACTTGAATTCATCACATTTGATGGAGAGAGGAGTTAAGGGATTTGCATGCCTCGGTATTGCTCTGCCCAGTGGAGGCTGATTCTCAGGAGACGGCTGGGAACAGGACAACAGGGGAAGTCTCAGAAGTCCTTCAGAGGGTGGACCTGATCTCTGTAGGAGTTTTTGGACAGATTTAGTGTCAGCAGCAGGAATTATCACGTCTTTTGACACACACCCTACAGCCACACAGCTCTCTGAGAAGGGTGGAATGGCACAGTGACAGTGATGCTGTGTCACACTGGCTGCATGTGAGGGGTAATTTCTGAGGACGTGGGGCTCCAGGACCCCAAGGAGTGACAGAACATGTAGACCACACCTTCTTATCGTTTTCCTCCCAGTGGTGTGATTTCCCAGCCCTCTGCCCTGAAATCTTTGAAGCAGGACAGAAGCTGGGGTGATGGGCTGGTGATTTCCTTGGGTGGCCAGAGCCCAACATCCAAGTCAGGGCTGGAGGAGGCAGCAAGCTCTGCAAGCAACCATGGATTCTTCCCTCCCTTGGCAAGAGCAGAGACCTCAATAACTCAGATCAGAGGCTCCTGAGAACCTTCAAACCAACCATTCACTTAAATTCAACATTAGCAAGTTAAGAGGAATAACCCAGAACCCTCAAACCAACCACTCACTTAAATTCAGCATTAGTAAATTAAAGAGGAATAGCTTCTAAATGAAAACTGCTCATGACCTCTTTAAATGTCTGAGTTAAAAATAGAAAAATAAAGACAATATTCATCTTAAAAACACCACAAAACTGATGTCACCAACTCCCTCTAGCACAGTTTGCTATTTGGGCTCCTACACACATAAGCTACATCCATACAGCTCCCAGGAAATAATAGGGCTCACCCCATAAAGAAAAGAGAATTATCTCTTTGCTTTCCCAGCCATGTGACCCACTCCCAGAAAACATGACAGGTCAGGAGGTCAAAATCAGAAATAAATGCTTAAAAAATGAGATATTTTCAATTTCCTTCCCCGCAAGCCCTTAATCGTCACGAACAGAACATTTCTGCTGTTGCGTAAGTGGAAAGAAAGTAATTTAGGAAATGACCCTTGTTTACCAGATTGAATGTCCCATATTCTTCCCTCAGAAAGTGGGTCAAAAATCCTTGAAAAGTCGTCTGGTCTCCCCATGTCCAGCGGGCTCGATTGAGGTAGGATGAAGCCGGCAGATAGAGATAAGGCAGCAAACCAGCCAAGAAGCATAAACCCAACTTCAGCAAATGGCCTGGGGACAATTCCTGCACCAAAATATGTCATATTGCATAACAATGTTTATTTTAGTTTAATCACGCTGGAACTTCAAGAACAGATAAAGAAAAAACATCAAATATATTTACACAGAGCTGATCTCTCAATTTATAGTAAGTCCCTACAAAATGCTATGTTAAACCTTACGATTTTGTGGATTACTAGGAAACTGCATCAAACTGATCTCCTTTGCATGGCAGGGTGAAATTTAAGTGAAGCAAATAATATTAGCTAGGACTCATGAGTATCATACTCATTGCATCTTTCACATTTAAATCATGGCATGACATGCATAGATGGCTGAAGCACTGCAAGGCTGAGATAACCCACTTTGCAGCGATTAAGAGTTGGCTGGTTTTCCATCTGGCAAAAAAAAAAAAGCAAACCCCACATAAATGCTGCTCTAGTACAACTACACACATCACCACCATCATCAGGAGTCAGTTTTGCCATTTACTTGATCGTGATTACGCTGGCTAAATTGGATAGGCCAACTTTTGGGGTGGGATTTTCGAGACTGCCTAAGGGGTCAGGGAGACAAGACTTTCAAAGGGACTTCTGTGCCTAACTCCTTTAAGTGCTTTGGAAAATCCCACCCTAGAATATTGCACGCTTGCTTTGTCGTGAGCCCCTGCCCTGTCAATCAAAGCACTTCCTCAGCATTTGGGGTTACTGGGAGTGATGATCTGTGGAGCAGAGAAAGGAGCTTGATAATGGTGGTGGTCAGAGCTCCTTCAGAAGAAAGGTGCCTCGTTTGTACTTTAAAAAGGCAGTTTTCCATCAGTTGCCCATCTTATTCAGTGGTTTCCTGCAGCAGGCACTACTGGGCTGTCAAAAGTATTTCCCAGGATTATTATATTGGCACAGCATTGCCCTTGCTGGAAATCACAGAGGTCTCTCTGGACCTCCCCACTTAAAAAACAATAAAATTCTGTTTGAAGGACACAAATATATTGCAGAAATGAGTCTTGATGGTGTTCATGGAAATACATGGCCAGAAAGGGGGCTGCTGGGGATGATGAACAGATTTTGGATCAAGCTTGCCTGAGTTGCATCACCTCTCTTGCAGCTCATGTGCTTCACCCAGGCGTAGTTGTGACCCATGCCCTGTGCCACTGCTGAGAACCACACAGGATTTATCTGGAAAAAGGTGCAAAAATACAGGCAGGACTGGCCTGGCAGCAACCTGGCCAAGTGTCACCTTCACAGGGACAAAAGAGAGAGGGGAGAGTGATGGAGGCTTCCCAGAGCCACCCGCAAAATCATCGGAGCATCTGCATCGCTGAGATTGCTGCTGTTTTCTGGGCAGAGTAGAATTCCTACAAACACCTCTGCACCCAGCCTGATGCACTGACCCACAGAAGAGCAGCAACAGCGGAAAAGAGCACGGCAGGTCCTCCAAATGGCACCCAGGAGCCTCATCCAGACGGATACATATCACCCCCACACACCAGGCATGCAAAAATGCATCTTTGCCTTCATACACAACAATTCAGTCTAATAAAGGGGTGTAAAAGGAGGGGTATCTCGAGAAGGGGATATATTTGAAGGGATCAGAGGCTTGCAGCCAAAACATGCCCTGCCATGAGTGGATGTGGCTTGTGCTGGTTACCACCAGGGAACCAACACACAGAAACTCATCTCCAGGTGAGCTGATGGCATGGAGAAGCCTGGGTTTTTAGCTCCAAATATTATTTTAGCTCACAGGGTTTTTGCAAGCAGCTGGGGCAGAGGACAGGTTTTTGCAGCAGCTGTGCCAGGGGACACAAGGGGGTCGCAGATCACCGGCATGAGCAAAGGCCCTAAATTGTGATCACAGAGTCATAGGTGGTTTGGGCTGGAAGGGAACTTGGAGATCATCTTGTTCCACCCCCTGCCATGGACAGGGACACCTTCCACTATCCCAGGTTGCTCCAAGCTCTGTCCAGCCTGGCCTTGGACACTTCCAGGGATCCAGGGGCAGCCACAGCTTCTCTGGGCACCCTGTGCCAGGGCCTCCCCACCCTCACAGGGAAGAATTTCTTCTGTATATCTAAATCTAACCCTGCCCTCTATCAGTTTAAAGCCATTCCCCTTTGTCCTGTCCCTCCATGCCCTTGTCAAAATCCTTCTTGGAGACCCTCTTTAAATCAGGCCCCTTGAGATCAGCAGCTGTGGTGTCAGACTGCAATTTCACTGGGTTATGACTAATCATGTACATCAGCTTAGAAGTGGCACAAGTGCTGGGGGAGAAGAATTAATCACAGACTTACAAAAACAGAGATGTGGGTCAGTAAATACGTACCCTCTTTGTGAAAAGCCGTGAGAGAACCCAGGGCACAACACAAGCGACATAAAGCACTATCGTGTGCTGATTGCACAGACTGAGCCCACAGCAAAACGCTCCCAATTTAGAGATCTGGGGGGGG
>VZTD01003380.1:379939-391678 GCA_013397725.1 Rhagologus leucostigma | reverse complement strand
AAAAGAAGAAGGAAGGAAGGGGGGGGGGAAGGAAGGAGTTGGGTAAAAAAATAGAATAAAATATAAAATAAAATAAAAATGAGCTGGCTTCACAATTACCAAGTCAGCCCATGCAGCCCTTCGCTATTGTACGAGTGGCATAAACCCCCCGGCGGCCTATCAGCTCCCTGGCAGGCAGGGGGCTGCGCTATTCAAAGCGAGAGATACAAGCTGCAGGGCAAAAACCTGGCAGCTCCCATCTGACCCCCCAATCCCCGGCTGGTGACAGCTCCAAGCTCCATGGCAAATTAGCCCTTCTCACATTACAATTGCAGGAGACAGATTCCATTAGCGGTATCTGAAATTGAGTGGAGAGCTGCTCCGTTATCAGACTTGACTCATAAGCGCCGCTATTAATCAGAGCTATGATAGCATTTATATATTTCAAGCTATCTGCCGCCGCTGTGATATTCTGCTACAAAGGGTTGATGGGACTTAGGGAAGGGAACAATGGAGCTTTCTGGGAAAAGCAGAGTAAATCAAGAAAGTCTGTGACTTCCGCACATTCTGAAGGGATTGCGGTTTACATAAATTTTCTCCCAATTGGAGATTGAGCTCTTCCTCATCTTACACATGGGATTTAGTTGTCACTCAATGGTAACAGCTGTGAAAAGGTGAAGCGGCCCACCGCTCAGAATATTGCCTCCGCTTTTAAAGCAATTAACCCATGAACAGGAGGATACCTGGTGATATCAAAGGGATTAAGCCAGGCAGTGCATTATTAACATTTCCTTGAACTAATTCTAACTCTGACTAGCTGTCAGAAAAGACTCTTCAGTCTTTTTTTTAAAAAAAGAGTTTTTTTGCCCTGCTTTTCCCCCCCCCCCTTTTCAAAACGAAGCAGAGTTACCGCAGCCTCGTGTGCCTACTTTAGAGCCAAATGCAAATGAACAGATTTGGCAGCGTCTTCAAACAGACTGAACTCAGTGCCGGTTTATTCCGGGGACAAGTGGGAAAAAAAATATAAAAATAGATATGTGATCAATTAGCCAGAGGTCACGGTAGATTTTCTAAAAACAAATTAGTACCTGAGTACATTCCTTTCTTCTCTCCTTCCTAAAACTCTGTAACTACTCCTTACTAAGCACAGCTGCTTTCCAAATGCCCCAGATGTTCCTGCTGTGCCACAACAGAGATAATCTACAATAATCTGTAATCTAGAAAAATCCAAACACACCCTGTAAGGAGATTCCTCCTTCCCCAAAGCCCAATTTCCTAATTTCCCACTCTGGTTGAGGGGCACCGGCTCCTCTCTCATCCTTCCATCTTCCCCAAGTCATGTCCACAAAAAAAGGGGTCAAACTGCTCGGGGATGAATCCTGCTCATGCAGCCCAGGGACGTGGAGCATTTCCTCACTCATCAGGGGCAGCAGACAACTCTTCCCAGCACTGGTCAGTTTTAAGGGAGCATCAGCCATGAGGTCCCTCTGGGATGGCCATGAAGGTCACCCATCCTCCTGGTCCTCCTTAGGGACCTTCCCACAGGAGCTCCAGGACACACATCCTGGGAGCCAGAAAGCTCAGTGCCATCAAGAGGGTCAGGTGCCACTTCCAAAATATCCTCAGGATTTCGAAATTAGGGAATCATGTTGATGATTTCATTATCCAACATGCCCAATTCTCCTTTGTGCTGGCAGTGGGAAAAGAGTTGGCTCTGAGTTTTATATACATCCACAGTTTGTTGCTTGGAAGGTTTAGTGGGCAGGGAATACATATATATATATATAAAAAAAAATTTATAACATATAAAAATATATGTATGTATAATGTATTAGTCCCAAAGTTAATACGATACCCAGAACAGCAAACCAAAGAGCTGTGAACTGCTTAATTTAATGCAACATCTTCCCCTCATTTCAAAACCCTGTGTCCAACTCAGCCAGAATAAAACTGGCAAAAACTTCCTACAAATACTTGGATAATGACACCATCCACTCTGCTACTGCCCCTGCAATAAAACAGCCTTGTGTATTTAGAAACCCCAAAACAGCCAAACTATGAAAGGTATACAAGGGAAAAAAAATGCACTTAGAGCAGGGGAAAGCTTCCTATTTCTCTTTGCAGCAGAGAACGCAAAGAATGCATCCCCTGTGCAGAAAATGACACTTTGGCAATCATATTATAAGAAGATAATTGGTTTACTTTGTAAACTTGCTATGCTTTGCCTCCCACAGTAAAACAAATAAATAGTTGTTGAAAGAAACAATCCTACAGCCGCACTCGCTGAGTCCTAAAAACATAAAGCAGCTCCCCCCTCCTTCAAAGCAAAGATGAATTATTTGCCGCAGTTACAAGCAGTAAGAGAAAACTCTTTGTAAATGGCATTTTACGATAATTACAAGCAATTTATTAAGACACTGCAGAGGGGGGAAAAGATCCATACTTGAGAAGTAACTCAAAGGAGCGAACGGCTCGTTCAGCGATAGTCTGGATTACTGACAAAAGGGCTTTCTGCATCAATGTGCTTCGACATAATTTTGCTTCGAGAAGAACAATCCAGGCTTAAAAAAATAATGTAATTAAATGAATAATACCATATATTATAATATAATAAAATTAATAAACAGACATGATGCGGCGGCTGCTTCCTATCGACCCCAGCGCTGCCTGCGTGGAGCATCCCGCCAGCCATCACCTGGCAAAGGAGAAATCTGCTCAAGGAATAAATTCCACCCTAATCCCACACGTGCCACAACATCCCAAACACCACGGAGGGAACCACGACTCTTTCCCTTAAGCAATAAAATTGTCCCGACCTGCTGAGGAATAAACTCCGGGAAATGACTCAAACAAAAAGAATCAATGGGAAAATTAATAAAAAAAAAAAAAAGGGGGGAGAGATTTACTGTATGGGGATGCTGGGAGGGAGGGAGTCAAGGCAAAACCCCGTGCGAGGGTAAACAGCAACCCTGCCCGGCTGGCGGGGAGAAAAGAAAGGTTTTAGAGGTTAAGTTCAGGTCAGACGACAAATGAAATTGTAACAACCCAACTGACATTGTATAATGTCTTCTTCACTCGATCAATAGGGCAGCGTCAGCCCCATTTCCATAGAGATGGCTTCCTTCCCGCTGAAGGGTGGCTATTGTTCGAGCAGGCAGATTTGCCACTTGAACCGTGTTGCTCCCCAAGGATGTGTACTTCATCAATTATTTGTACTCCTAACATCTACATATTTTCATATTAACATCCACGTTTCACACGGCGAGAGGAGCAGGTGCTGATTCTTCCACTGGTACCTCGCAAGGGTCACCCCATATGATAATTTTATTTAAACGCAAAAATAAGGGGGGATTTGATAGACCGGTTTAGTCCTTTTGTGAGGATGGACAAGCCCGGTTTAAAACACACCACATCACCCCCAGACAGCTACAGCTTCAAGCAGACAGTGCCAGTGAACACTTTCGAATTTTTTTTCTTCTAAAAGTAAATAAAAAAGCAATAAAAATGGGTTTTTTTTCCCAGCCAAATGAATGTCACAAAATATAAATCAGTTTTAACGTGCTTGAAAGGAAAAATGTAACACTGTCATTTGGAAATAAAACTGACCTTACAATTATTTTCCAAAAAACAAAAAAATCAATCGCTGCTAGGCTGAATAATTGATGCTGTCAGTATCTATGAAATAATTTCTGTAAGTCCCACTAGTTTTTATCATCTCTCATTTCCAGGTTCTCCATTCCGTCGTGCAAATTTTAAATTTGACAGAAGCGACGTCTTCCAAATCCAATTAAACAACAACGAAACACCTAAACCTTCAGAAGTGCTAAAGCAATTCCCAAAATAATTCTCAAATTCAGCCTGCCATTTCTCTCCTGCATCCTTATTTCTCTAAAGGAATGATTGCATCATTTCCGAAGCACAAAGCGGGCACCCAAGGAACTCCCACACCGCGGTTCCAACTAAAAACCGGGGAAGATCTTCCCACTAACTGCAATAATGGGAATAACCATCATTAAAAAAGAAATCAGAACCCAATATCGAAAACCTTTAGCAACCCCTTGCAGGAGTTTTTCACAGAATGGAGTTGTGCTCTGACGCTGCGCCGGGCGCTGTGCACGGGAGGGCAGCGCCACTTCCAGCTTCCCAAATAGGCTGCGAAATACAGGATATTAAATTAAATAACACCGACTTAATTACATGTATTACCCACCAGTGAAAGCAAGCACTTTAAATGCCTACAGAAATACTTAGGAACTACTTAAGCAATTCCAGTAGGTGTGCTTTGGAGCTGATGCTACGGGCAAGGTGATGTGCAAAAAGCAACTCCTCTTCGGCAGAGGAAGATGGACCCCGTGGAACAAAGTTTAAGTGAGCTCAGGGCTCTCAGACTGTGCAGAATCTGCCCCCCTCCCACCTCCCCATTTATTCCTGCTTTTATTTCTAGGCTGCTTGCACTCCCCGGGAAGGTTTCCCCGAGGGATGGCTCTGGAAACGGGTGGGAGAGAAGAGCTTTTGTCAAAATAATCCCCGTCGGAAAGCGCCCCGTCTCATCCCGAAGCGCCCCGATACCATTTGCAGCCTCAAAACGTGCCCTATTTTCCCCGCAAAAGAACATCAGAAATTGTTTATACGGGTTGCCATAATCCTCTGAAATATGGGTCAGGCTGAGGTTAAGAGCAGCCAGAACTTGCACATCAAAGACGAGCGGGGTTAACAAAAACCCCACGACCACGTGCGCATCCCGATTGTTCCCTGTCCTCCCAAGGTTAGAGGTCTGGAGAGAAGGCTCCGGACATCCCCCCCAGCCCGGAGCCGCTCCGGGGAAAGGCAGGGATGCTCTCCCTGGTCCTTGGGTACCACGGGCAGGCAACTGCCCGTCCACCTCCGCCGGGAGCTGCAATTAAACCAAGTTCACGGTTTCCCGATAGGTGAAGCTCATCCTGTTAATTTAAACAGACCATCTGCATCTTTCGAGAACGACAAACTTCATTAGTTCTGGTTAGTTAAACCGAGCGGTGATTTGTGATAATGAGCCTGAACAACCTGTCACGGCTGGGCAAGGGAAAGGGCGCACTTTTTATTATTGCTATTATTATTATTTAACAGAAAAGAAAGGGGGAAAAATAAAGAGGGGGAGGCTTTTGTGCGGGAAAGAAGGTCAAATTCAGATTAAGTTGCTGTTAGGTTAATAAGAGGAACTAATTAGGGAGGAGGCGGGTGGGGGGTGGGAAACGCCGGTCCGAAGGCCAGCGGGGAGCAGAGGGAGCCTTCGGGAACGTCCCGAGCCGCCGGGGAAAGCATCACGAAGCCAAGGAAAAAGCACCCCCGAGGACTTTACCTGCAAACCGTGTAAAAAAGCAAAGAGGCGGCAGCTGCTCCCACCAAGCCGCAGAGGAGATTGACTCGGAAGGCGGGGGAGCCGCCGGGCAGCCCCGTGGCCACTTTGGCCAGCAGCGTGAACAGGGGGTAGCCGGGAGGGTGGGCGACCTAAGGACAGAGCGAGACGGGGTCGGAAAGGCAGGAAAAGCTGGGAATGGGAGCCGGGGCAGCCCCGAGCGGCTCCTCTCCCCGAGCCACCCTCGGTACCCAGCCCAACCCCAGCAAAGATTTCTTCCTCAGTGGGTTTCGCTCCACGCCTCGCCCACAGTAACGAGGCGGCGAGGAAAAGGAGGTGCCACGTTTCGTTAGCGTGCCTTAAAGGGCTCCTTGTTTGGGTTCACAGTATATTAGGGTCATTCAAAAAAGCTGTTGTTTCGGGGTTTGTTTGTTTTTTTTTTTTTTTTTCCTTTTTTTTTTTTTTTAAAAAAAAAAAGCAGCTTCTCAACTGTTTTATTGGTTAGCAAGTTGAAAGACCACACTGCTATCGGATTACCACCGCGCTGACAGTCCTAAGGTCTTGCCTAAAGGGATCATGCACCATAATAAAGTTTATTAAATAATAAAACTTATTAAAATTGTTAACCCGATTTATTTTATTCTCCCCAGCTTATACAAAATTTGGGTTGATAATAAGCCAGCTACTGTATATACAGTAAAGCCTTTGCTTTATAATTTAGTTTAATTGGATTTAAAACTTGAAGTAAATTGTCGCGTGCTGTACTTATAAGTTAGTAAAAACTGTGGTTTGAAAATAAATTAATCTACTTTACTCCATGCTTAATTAAACTTCCTTAATTCCTAAAACTGTTAATGAGAGCATTGATTAAACAATAAAACTAATACTTACTCCAAGCTCATATGCGGCTGTGATCAGCTCCCCTGTGAAAAAATAATGTAAAACCAATAATTACTATTAGGAAATGACACTCCTCCAAAGTTTTCAAAATCCAAATGCTTGCATTGGGGTTTTGCATTAATTTGACTGGATAAAACTGTAAATCTGTGGAGATTTAACAGCATGAAATTTTCTAAGAATATTTTCTCCCTCTGATGTCATTGCACAAAATATCTTTTGTATATTTTCGCGAGACTTTTATGAACAGATAAGTGAAAATATAGGTAGGCTCGAGCAAAGAATGGCCTGAGATATTTAAAATGCAGACGTTTGTGTGTGTGTGTATTTTTAATTTAAAACCATCTGATTCAATAAATTTCAAGCACTACAGTTTGCAATGCTTAAGCTGCATTGTCTGCTCAACAACCCAGTTATTTCTCATCAAAAAAAAAACAAAACAAAAAACCCAACACAGAACTAGAGCTTTGCAGTTTTTAAAGATGAAAAATACAATCACTGATCGTGCAAATCTGCATCCATTCACCTGGGAATGCTGCTCTCCCTGACGCTAAAGCAATTCTGCTTCACAAGTAACTCTTTTACCTGTCAGTGGATGCTGCACCAAGCTCCCATTAGAAACACCATTTAGAGATTGCATTTTGTTTGTATTTTATGCCAGGACAAAAAGACCCACGTTAGCAGAATAGTTGGCATTTTTAGAGCACTTGACACTGGAGCATTTTGCAGCAAACACTCCTGAACAACATACACTGAATACATCCAATAGGCACAACACATTCAGGGACGAACAAAATTAAAAATTACAGCCGGTTTTCCTTCTTTCCCTCGAATTTCATAATCCAATTTTACTGGTCCTGCTAATTTTGCAAGTGCCAAGGTCGTGGCAGCTTTGTCCCATCATTAGATGGGAAAGACCCAAACGAAGCGTGCTGGTGCCTTAAAACGCTAAATTAACAATATTTTAAATTTCTGTACAATCATGTCCTCACCACGCCATGCAAAGGAGGGGGGTCATACAAATGGCAGCTTTAAATCCTAACACCACCAGTAAACGGTGCACTTTAAAAGGAAGATGCAAGTCAACCCATCGCTGCTGGTGGCAGAATTAGAGCTGTGGCCTGGCAGTGACTGGGGCCAAACCTGCCACTTCCTGCACCAAAATCTCTCAGATGTGGAGTTTCCTGCACTTGCAAACAGTGGCTATTTTTATTTCAGGAAAATTTCACCCTATTGCAAGACAGGCCCCCCCAAAAGCAGATGTGATGGGAAAACCACACATCCCAATTCTGAGCCCTTCAGTGGTCAGCAGCTCCAACATTTCCAGGGCACGGCGAGGCTGGGAAGGGGCCAATCCTCCTGCACGCAGCAAAGGATGATGATAATAAAGGAAACCCTAAATTTGGCACTGTGGGGGCTCCCCAGCGTGCAGCAGCTGGTGATGCCCATCACCCATCGCATCCCAGGGATGCTGCTCCCAAGCCAGGCATGGATTCACCTCCGTTGAAGTGCTTCTGGGATGCAGCAATATGTGCACCTAAAACGGCTAAAGACAAAATTCATTCACATTGCTGTGACATTCACATCAAGGGCAAGAATAACCCCAAAGAAATCCAGCCACAAATCAACTGGGAAGCTGCAAAAATAATGTAAATAAAATATTGGTGGAGGCCACTGCCAAGCTCTGAAATACACCAGCACAACTTTGCCTCGTAAGAATTACGGGAAAAAACAAAAACAAAAAGACCTGCAAAAAATAAGCTCCCAGGCTGCAGGCCTGTTGAATTTCAGTGGGAAAATCAAAATAAGTACGTAACACCCACTACTCTGGATAAGGTTAATTCTCCATCTCCCACCCACACACCTGAGCATCCCTTACAGCCTCCACATGCTGGAGGAGTGAGGAGCGCTAATATTAAATAACAAAACACACAGAGGAAGAACTACAGCACCCACAAACTTGGTTTTAATGTATTTCTTGTCAGGCAGAATGATCCGTGGCATCTTCAGACACTGGCTCAAACTGAAGAGTTCATTCCCTCCAACTCCACAGGGCCAGGAGTTGGACTCAGTGATCCTCGTGGGTCCCTTTTAACTCAGAATATTCCATGATTTCTGATGTAAACACGTTTCTGATTGCCCAGCCTGACTCCCCCATAAAGGTGTTCAGGCAACAGGCCCAGTGCTGCCTGAACTCTGATTTATCCCCAGCAATGTTCAGAGCTGATGTTTGAAACATCACTGGGAACATTTGGTTGGTTTCTTCTTTTTCCTTTTAACTTTATTTGATCCCTTTTTAAGCTGTTTTAACATCTGTGGATGTTTCTGAATTATAATTCATTCTCCCCTATTATTCTCTCATTCATTTCTTTATTCTAACACTAAGTAACACGAGCAAGCTGCCACTGGAAATACCGACTGCCTTTGACATTTTTGGATTACTGCAAACTTCAGGAACAATTAAAAATACAGATAGCTTAAAAAATAAAATAAAATACTAGGCTCCCTGCCTGAAAGCAGATACAGCAAATCCTTAAGCAGCTCTTTACCCACACAAGCAGTCTCAGGTTTTTTGGCGGCACAAGTTTGAGCTCCATGCTCAGGCAAAGGCAAATTAAACACCTCGAGCAGGGCCATGCACAGACATTCTAGGGACTCCAGCTGAACCATTCCATGCTCAAGCCATGAGAAACCAGGGGAATAACACCCAAAAAAGCCCTGACAGAACGTGATGGGACACAACGCTGGCTGGGACAGGCACAAGGGGACAGCAGGGCCAAGCCCGTGTCTGCTCAGTCCCAGTGAACACATGCAAGCCAGGCAGCAGATTTAGAAGAAAATTCAAAAAAATAAATAAATAAGGAGAGACAATGAGTGAGGTCACAGGGCTGGTCAGGGGACACTGCCCTGAGAGATTTCCTCTAACACAATCCCCTCTAACAGGGGTTGTTCAGAGCATCTTAAAGCACCCAGACCCCGCTCCTGGGGCCTCTCTCCACTTGCACCCCCGTTTGTGGCACAGCCCCAGGTGGTGTTCTCGATATCTCCGGCCAAAGCTACTGCCAGAGGAGCTGTGCACAACAAACCGGGATGCTTTTGGAGATTAAGGAAGGAGCAACTCCCCTCCCGCTTCCAAAATGGGATAAAACAACCACAATAACCTATGGAAAGGGGGGTGAAGCCATGTGCTGTTTGGTTGCTTGCGCTGTCTACTGGGATAATTCACACCAAACAAAAACTGAATCTCAGCATTCATCCATCACAGCATCAGGAGAAGCTGCATCCCTCTCTGCAAAGGCTGCTAAGGGCTATTTGCATCCCAGAGGGAAAACCCAGCCTCAAGCACAACTAAAAACCAGGTTCCTGATGCTTGGTGCAGCATGAACAGCTCAGAGCACAGGGTGCTTTCCACAGACAAAAAAAAGGCAAAAATTATAATAAAAGACAAAACGGTAACAACTATAAACATATCAATTACGACATATTAATTGATAGACTCAGAAGGAGCAAACCCAGCCCTTTTAGTAACTTGGGAGCAGAAGCAAAAGCCATCAGGATGCACACGGCCAGCCTGGCCAGTGTCCCTCTCCACACATCCTGAGCCAGTACAATACATGCATCCATTAAAAGGCCATTTATTTAGAAGGAATTTCATGCACAGCTTGGACTTGAAACCACTGACGGCCAGGAGGCACAAAGTTAAACAGAGCAACTGAACACTGTTCTGGGATGACAAAGAAAGAAAGTATCCTGGACACTTGTTCCATGAGAAAAAATTATCAACATATTCCCAAGAAAATCCAAGCCCTCCTATCCCCAAACCACACATGCAAAACCAAAGTATTTTTTAAGCAAGAACAGCTTAAATCAGTAAAACCACAGCGGGACCAAACAGGAGATCTTGGTCCCAGCTGTGGGATCAGCAGTGCCAAACACAAAAATTCAGAGTCTGACACGGTCGGGAAGCTGCACTCCCAGACAGGCAGATCCAAAGATCTCCCTGCTGCACAGGCCAGGGAAAGTGACGGCCCCGGCAGTGACAGCACATCTGGCAGGATGGCACATCTGTCTCCTAAAGTCACCAGCTGTCCCCAGGGCCCCTGGCTAAATCCTTCGCTGAAAGGCTCAAATACAGGCAAACTATTATGGGGTGGCCGGAGGGCACCAGCCCCAGGGGTGACCTTGCTGTGCTGACCCCACTGGGCAACTGCCCTGGCCCCGAGGGGTGCACACCCCAACACAGGGTGCCCCTGCTGCACCCACCTGTGGGGCCAGTGCTCCTACAGGGAGCTTTAAATGCACCAACCCCAACGGGGTGAGCACCCCAAAAGTGGCCGTACTGCACCAGTGACTACAGGGACCTAATGGGACCCGCAACCCTATGGGGTGACAGCAGTGCACCCATCCCGATGGGGGAGAAACCCTATGGTGTGACAGCAACCACGTGGGGGTGACAGCAATGCACCAGTCCCTATAGGAGGAGCATCCTTACGGGGTGACAGCAATCCTCTGGAGTGACACTGACGCCGCAGTCCCTACAGGATAACAGCAACCGTATGGGGTGACGACAAAGTACCAGCCCCTACAGGACGAGCATTCCTATGGGATGACAGCCAACCTAACGGGGTGACAGCAATGCACCAGCCCCTCCGGAGTGAGCAACCCTATGGGTTGACAACAACCCTACAGGGTGACAGCAACCCTCCAAGGGTGACAGCAATGCACCAGTCTCTATAGGATGAGCGTCCCTATGGGATGACAGCAACCCTACGGGGTGACAACAATGCACCAGTCCCTCCGGATTGAGCAGCTCTCTGGGGTGACAACCCTATGGGGTGACATCAACCCTCCAGGGGTGACATCAGTGCACCAGCTCCTCTGAGGTGAGCAACCCTATAGGGGTGACACTGCTGCACGAGTTCCTATGGGGTGACAGCAACCTCATGGGGTGACAGGAATGCACAAGTGCCTAAGGGCTCGTCCCCTCACCCCGCCCGCCGAAGGCTGACGGCGATGCACCAGCCGCTATGGGCGTGGGTCCCCACCCTCGCCGCTGGGGTGACCCGGTACGTTACCCGCATCCCCGCCGGGCAGGGCGGGCGGCAGCGTGGCCGTGTAGAGAGCAGCCACGGCAGCGCCCAGCGCCCCGGCGGCTCCTCCCGCCCCGTTTCCTATCCCGATCGCGATTGCGGTCCCGGCCCCGTTCCCGGTCCCGGTCCCGGCCCCCGCGCCCATGTGCGCCGCCACCTTCCGGGTTCGGCCGCGCGGGGAGGCGGGCTGTACCATCCACGGCCTCGCGGGGGGTGCATCCCTGTCCCGCTCGCCTTCTCTCTCTCCTCAGACCTCCATCCGGGGGTTTTCCTTATCTACAAGTCTCAGCCAGAGAACAGAGAGAGCCGCAAGCCCGGTAAGGCGATTCATCGCGGCCTCTCGCTCTCTTCTATCCTCCCCTGATGAGAGGAGTTGGTACAGCCGGAGGGGGGCGTGGCGGAAGATGAGTGAGGCCGGGCGGTCGGGCGGGACCAACG